>CM076580.1:617371880-617493510 GCA_034641835.2 Pinus albicaulis
TTCTCATAAAATATCAAAGTCTAAACATTACAAGTAAAAATTTTTAATAGATCTAAAAAATGAGCTTTGTTTGCAAGCATAAATTAAAAATCATCAACAATATCTACTAATACATGTTCAACATCATCTAGAACATCATTGATGGCTTCTTCCGCAACATTTTCTTCTTCATTTTGGTCATTTTCATCTTCTAATGGATCTTTCATGTCTGCAAATCTTCCAAAGTGTCCCTTTCCAATCATTCCATATAATGGTGGTTGAGGTTCCTTTGCTTTTTTTGCCACACGTGATTCATTAAAATCTCCTTTCCTCAAACCAACTTCTTGCTTCGCATCTGGAAGGAATTTAAGAGCATTAATTCTTTGTTGAATAAATTTGCATTGAACTGGGTCTTTCTCAATGGCAATGCAATTTCTTCCTTTTAGTAGGAAACATGCTAGTGTTGTACCTAATCATCAAGCACAAAATAAATAAGTAAGAAAATTAGTATGGAGACATAAAAAGTAAAAAAGACAATATTTAAATTTAAATTTGTATAATAAAACTTACCTAAACCTGAGAATAAATCCAAAACCCATTCTCCTTCATTTGAACATAGATCTATAAGATAGTTAATCAATTCTTGTGGTTTTTTATAAATGTTAACTATATCTCCTTTTGCATCTTTATCCTCATATGTTAGTTTTCTTACCACTGCATCATAAACCAATACTTGACTATGACTCTTCCCATCTACTTGATTCATAATAATATGCTTATAGCTATCCTCTTTTGTCCAACATTCAACATGGATGAAATCACAATCATTTATAATAGGTTGATCTTCGGAAGAAACAATATTTGACTTTTGCCTGTTACATAACATAGTAAAAGTTCAATTAAATTTTACATGAATAATTTTTTTTAGGAGGAATCAAACATACAATTTCAAAATCTTACCATGTAAGTTGCATCCTTGAGTTTTCTTTACCCTTGAAGCTTGTTAATAACATTGGAAACTGTGTGTCTGAATGAAATGTCACAAATCACCAAAGTGGTGATGTTGTCACTTCTTGAAAACTCGTAACCACTTTACTAAAAGCTTGATAAGTATATGGTTCTCTATCATATTCAATGTCTGGGAAATTGAAACCATGAGGAATATCTGCAATAACTAGGTCATATTCTCTTTTAGGTATTAGTGATGCAATGTCTTCACAGTCACCTTGTATTAGTTGATATTGGATACTGTCATGCCCATTCCAAATGTAATTATTAAGAGTAGGATCAAGTTCAACATTCAGAAGACGCTTCTTTCTCATGTTTTCCAACTTAATTTTTTCAATAAAGCTTTTGAAAGTATCTGGTACTCCATTTCCATCTTTCTTCGATATCTTTAATGACATAATATATATATATGTATAAGTAATAAAATAAAAATAGTTTAAATATGAATAAAATGAATGTATAAATCAACATAACTTATTGAATGCAATATACAAATATTTAAGTATTGTTGTAGAACTTGCTTCTGGGTAGTGGCGCACAACATCATCGCAACTGTGTTCTTTCAACATTTTAACCATGTGTTCATGTATTTTCATAAAAAATTTCTAACTGAATAAATAAAATTAAAACCATTAATATAGTGACATGTATAATAAATTCTACCAACATCATTATGTTTTATTTAAAAGAAAATTATAATGAAAGGAAAATAAGAAATAATTCAAGAAACTTACTTTTGAAATTCTGCACACATTTCTTCCATTGATAATTCACCTGACTTCACACGGGCTAGTACTGATTTGACTAGTTTCTCATCCTTCACACCTTGCATTGTTCTCCAAGGTGTGATAGTCATATCCTCTGGAAGTTGCTTCATTTCAGGACCTGTCTTACTGTTGGTACATATTATGGGTTTACTTTTTTGTACCTTTTGATTTTTTATGGAAATATTCTCCCACCGCTCAAAAATCTCATCAATCAAATCCCATATCTCCCCAGTTCTAAATGCCAACTGAAAAATGTTATCCATGCTTCTGAATAAATTTGTATTCATTTTTCCTTCTTTTGCTTTGATTTTTTCATCAATTTGATAACCTGTTTCCATTAAACATTCCTTCTGAAATGTTAGACTAACTTGTGTCTTATCCCCACCACATTTTTCTATGAATTCATTATGAATAAATCTGACCCTTTGGATGAAATTCATTTTCATTCTGTACTCATTATCTACATTATGATCCCATGCCAATAACTTTGATTCCATTTCTGTTAAGCCAGCGTAAATGATGCATTTCACTATTTGAAAAAGATAGTTATTGGGATATTATGCAATCAATTGTCTCTTAGCCTCTATCGAATGGTTCCCTCCAATTACATAATATTTATAATCAAAACATTTTTTCTTGTCAAATGCTTGTTTGTTGGGAACCTGACATGGATCGACAAGAACCACATAATCCACCACATGTGCATATGGATTGAACTTGAACAATGTTTTCAGATTATGTACATGTAGGTGATGGGCCTTTCTAATTTGATATTGAGATTGTCCTTCATCTGGGCCATAAAATTGGTTAACATTAAGCTCAAATGTTTGGCCACCAAGAATTAATTTATTCTTCCTCAACTCTTGTCGAATAGAATTTTGTTTTGTTTTAATAATTCCATCCTCTAACTCAGCACCTGGTGTTATGATTTCTCTGCTTCTGTGAGAGCTTTCAGTTTGTTCTTCACTGCTGCTCATGACCTTTACAGGTTCACCAATATTTGATTTCCTAGTCTTATTGGATAACATATCAGTTTTTTTATAAACAAGCTCTCGTTCATGAGGTAAAAGAGAGACATCTTTGGGGATTTTTCTTTTTGGTGTTTGATCTGTTTTCTCCTTTTTCACAACATTTCTAATCTCCTCCTCACTAATTCTATCATAATTTTCTGTTTCATGTTCGACACCTTCAAAAGAAACATGTTTAAGTTTACTAGATTGACCCACCTTAGTGACTCTTGATTGATCCCCTCTTTGTACTATTGCAGTGTCACGAGCTATTGCTCTTTGCTTCAATCTCCTTTCCTCTGCTTTGTCTTTGTGGAAAGTGTTGATCACATCCATAACATTTGGCACCAACATATAAATACCTTCAAACATGTTTGAAAGACTCGGAACAAAATCCTATGAAACAAAATAAAACATGTCAATGATCAATAATTTATAAAAAATTGAATGATCCTTACAATAATGCATAGTGGAAATAAAAATAAGCATACTTACAATGTTATTTGCAGTGTTGCTTGAGATTTCTTCAGAAAACTTTGTAGATATTTCATCTGTGTCATACTTGACCTTTGATAGATGATATCTAACCTTCTCACGTTTATTAGCCTTCTTTGCAAGAACATATATAGTGTTTGTATTCGGGACCATACATATGTCTCGTACTCTGCCCATCACAGCATATGGCTCATTTAAGTCAATCATACCACAAACCAGATAGATATGTATATCAGCCTCCGTTTCACTGTCTTCAAGATACCATGAGAAATCAGTTTTATTTATTTCCTAGGTGCTCTTCCAATCAGAAATAAGCTTTAAAAAACCTGGCGCCCCACTTGCTTGAATTTTATTAGTGTGTGCAACAATGTCCTTATTGCGTCCAACAGTGTCCATAATGCGTCCAACTGCAACTTTAGATCTGGGAGTTGTATCCATAGTGCGTCGAGCTGCAACTTTAGATTTGAGAGTTGCTGCTTTAGGTGCAGAAACATTCACAGAAATATTTTTTGATACCATTTTCCTAATAAAAAGAAATATATATATTATTTAATGAGAAAATAATGTCGATAAAATAAATTTAAAAACAAAATTTATTTGTAAAACTAAATAAATTGAAATTAAACTAATAAAATTAACTATAGAAAATTTTCATTTAAAAACAAAATATTATAAATTATATTTAGATATATGTATATATATCTATATAATATGTTTTGAATACATTTTATAAAAACATAAAAGTTTGTTTTAAATTGTATAAAACAATTAAAAAAAAAAAACACTATTTTCAAACTTAAATTTTTGTTTAATATTTAAAAAAAAACAAAAAACAAAAAAAAAATGTTTACTATTTATAACAAATGTTAAAATTAAATTTTATTTTTAAGCTAAAGATTTTATTAAAAAAATAAATACGCTCGATTTTTGTTTTAATTTTAATTGTTTTTTTATTAAATTTACACTTAATAAATAATATTTTAAAATTTTAAATATATTGAATAAAATTAAAGCATATGTTAAAATTAAAAACTTATAATCTTTTATTATATTTTAAAATTTTTATTTTAAAATTTTTAAAATTTTTATTTTGTAATATTGAAATTTATTAAGATTAAAAAATTTTAAAATTTTAAAACTTTACATTATATTAATATTATAATTATATATAAAAACAAAATGAAAACTATAATAAAACAATATAATTATTTTAAAAAATTTTAAAAATTATATTAAATACGGTAAATACATTTTTTGACTAATATTTTGTACGAAATATTTGAAATGAAAATTTTGGAGGGAAAGTTTTACGCGAAATTTTTTGGGGGGGGGGGATTTGGAGGGAATGTTTTTCGCAAAATTTTTTGGGGGGGAATTTGGAGGGAAATTTTCAGTCTTTAAGCTATATATTGTAAGTGGGAGAGGCATTTGTATCATTCAACCTATTCTTGTTGAAAGCCATGGTTTCTTCTGATAGCGAAGTTTTTCTTTGTACAACATCAACATCTTCGTCACGCAACAACTCTATTCAGAGTGATGAATATAACAGGAGTTCGTTCACCATGAATAGAGAATCAAAAAATTGACTTAGTCGTAATCCGAAGGATGATGAGAACAAAATTGATGAGGCGCAGCAAAAAGAAATTTCTGTAAATCGAGAGTCAATTATTCCATTTACTCTTAATCCTAAGGAATATGAAAGAAAAAGTGATGAAGGGCATGATGAATAATTTCCAGAGTCAAAAATTTCACTTCGTCCTAATCCTAAGGATTATGAGGGCACCATTGATGAAGGGGGAGATGAAGAATATCCACTTCAGCTTAATTTTAAGGATTATGTGAGAACCACAGATGAAGAGTGGAATGAAGAATTTGCAGAGTCAAAATATCCACTTCGTCTTAATACTAAGGATTATGCCAGCACCACTGATGAAGAGGGGAATGAAGAATTTGCAACGTCAAAATATCCACTATGTCCTAATCCTAAGGATTATGCCAGCACCACTGATGAAGAGGGGGATGTAAAAATTCCAGAGTCAAAATATCCACTTCATCCTAATCGTAAGGATTATGCTAGCACCACTGATGAAGAGGGGAATGATGAAGTTCCAGAGTTAAAACGTCCACTTCGTCCCAATCCTAAGGATTATGCCAGCACCACTGATAAGGAGGGAAATGAAAAATTTACAACGTCAAAATATCCACTCCACCCTAATCCTAGGGATTATGCGAGCACCACTGATGAAGAGGGAGATGAAAAAATTCCAAAGTCAAAATATCCACTTCGTCCTAATCCTAAGGATTATGTGAGCACCATAGATGAAGAGGGGAATGAAGAATTCGCAGAGTCAAAATATGCACTTCGTCCTAATCCTAAGGATTATGCTAGCACCACTGATGAAGAGGGGAATGAAGAATTTGCAGCGTCAAAATATCCACTTCATCCTAATCCTAAAGATTATGCCAGCACCACTGATGAAGAGGGGGATGAATTTCCAAAGCCAAAATTTTCACTTCATCTTAATCGTAGCGATTATAAGTTCACCACTGATGAAGTGGGGGATGAAGAATTTCCAATAAATATAGATTCAAGGCATTCACTTATTCCTATTCCTAAGGATTATGAGAGCATCAGTGAGGAAGGGGAGGGGAGGGATGAAGAAATTCTAGTGAATACAAATTCAAAGCTTCCACTTATGCCTAATCCCAAGGATTATGAGAGCACCACTGAGGAAGGGGAGGATGAAGAGTTTCTTGAAAATGATAATTTTAGAGGCACAGATCTGAATATTGCATTTTCTCTAAGTGATCATTTCAAAGACACTCATGGTGATGAAGAATTGAATCCTCCCAGGGAAGAATTTGAAAGCATGGATCAAGATGGTGAAGAATTTCGTCTGAGTCGGGGTTACAAAAGCGTCGATGATTCTTGTGAAATGTTTTCTTCAAGTGATGATGGTAAAGAAAAATTTTCAGGCAATGATGTTGATGAATTTCTTAACTATGTTGAGGATGATGATAGTGGGGATAATATTCCTCCTAATGGTGATGAAACTACTTTTACAAAGGATGATGGAATGATGAAGTCGTTGCAAGCAAATATTGCAACTAGGAGTAGGAGTAGACCTTTTCATATCAATCCAAAGCATTCCAGTTATACAAGGGCGAGGAAAAAATATCTCACAAAAAGAAGTTTTGTCGTTCATTTGATTTCAAGTGAATGTTGTCGAAGGGATTGCTTGAAAAATATGGATTTCAACTTTGTTTTGGAGAAAAGGAAAACATATATGTCAATGAATAAAAGCGTGCAAAATTCATATTTAGTGGGTTGCATGCAATCTACACTAGCAAGTTATAATTATCATATTGGGAATATATTGCTTTGCAGAAAGGCATTCAAAATGTTGCATTCAATTGGTAATTGTCATTTGCTAAGAATCCAGGATAGATTGGAAAGGGATCCCACATATTATTCAGAAGCACGTTATAAACGGGAGGTGGCGCTGTTTGCAAATACTGCTAAGACATGGATGAAAGACTTATTTTCAAATCATGGAGAGTGTATGCCAAATAAAGACACAATACATATTCCAGATAATTTCTCGAGACGAGAAATATTCATGTTATACAAAGATTATGCAGAAGCTGTTGAAGGAATTGGTAATTTTATTACATATTCTTATTTTACAAGGTTATGGAAAACTGAATTCAACAATGTTCATATTCCTAAGAAGACAAGGATGGGGATTTGCAGCACATGTGCTTCTCTTAAAGCAAAAAGAGATAAATGTCAAGGGGAAGAAAGAGGTATGTGTTCAAAACATTGTTTTTTAAAATTTGATACTTATCAACTATGAAAATATATTTATTCATATGTTTCTTTTATTTTATGTACAGATTCCATTGTCAAAGAACTTCAAGACCATCACAATCAGCAAACAAGTGAAAGGAAAAAGTTGTATAAACATCGAAAGAAGTGTTATGATCATCCAAATAAATATCTGGGATTGATAATTGATGGTATGGACCAAAAGAAAACACTTCTTCCACATTTTGTCCGCATGCCAAAAAAATTACAGGAGGAAAATTTCATTCAGTTTCACTTGGTTGGTTGTATGGTATTTAATGAGAAGATGTTTCCAAAAGTTTTCTTCACAACTCCAAATATTCACAATGATGCAAATCTGACCATAAATATAATCCATGATGTGGTTACTCATTGGTCTGGGATTCTTCCTGAAGTTTTGTATTTACAATTAGACAACACAAGTCGTGAGAACAAAAATCAAGTTCTTTTTGGGTATCTAAACATGCTTGTTGAATTGGGGATTTTAAAAAAGATAAAGGTTGTTTTCCTTCTTGTTGGGCATACTCATGATCATATTGATCAAATGTTCAGTCGTTTTTCAGTAACATTGAGGAGGAAAGGTGTTGGGAACCTACCATCATTAATTGAATGTATTAAGAAATCGTACATTCCAGAGCCTATTTTTCATGTGTTGGAAGAAACTATTGACATGCGAAGGTTTATTTTTGGATCGCATGGTGAGGAGAAATGCATTGAACAACTTAATGACATTAGCTTCCAGCATCAATTTCGTATCAAAAAAATTGATGGGATAGCACTTATATGGGGCAAGAAGGATTCAACTGTTGAAGAATGGGGACCTTCATCAGGTTTAGCATTTTTGATGTTCAGTCCAGAGCGTCAATATTTTCATCAAATATATTGTTATTACAGTCAGTTTCTGAACTCCATAATGCACGAAGGCAGAAGAGAGACATAAATTATTCTAAATGTCTAGAGGAAATTAAAAGATGTATTAGAGATACATATGAGTACTTCGATGTTGCTGATTCAGTTTGGTGGGAGTCTTTTTTCAGTAATCAAAGTGATATGATTTCAAGATCAATAAATGTGGATACGCTTTTGAAGACTCCTTTTTTTGGCCACAAAGTATGCCAAATGAACATCAGGAAACACACATTGTTGAACAACAACAATCTCAAGCTATTATTAATTCCCCACAGGCAGAGGAAAGAGAAATCTATATTGGTTCTAGAAGATCACGTGTACAACGTGAAACCATGGAAGACCTTTACATGGGTTCTGTGCAGGATGTTAAGGAGGGTTGCATGATATCAGTGTTAGCAGATGAAGATCCAATTGGCTATCCATTTTGGATTGTGAAGGTTATAACAGTCATTAATGAAAATGAAGATATTACAACTGTTGATGTACATTGGTATGCCACAAGTACCCACCCTTTCAATGGTGTGTACAAGTCAGAGATGGTAGTTGAAAAGAAAATTGGCAACAAGAGAAAAATAAAGGGCACAAATATAAATCATCGCCGCACAGATGTCTTAAAATTGGAGGATGTTGACATACTTGCATATGACTTCAATTTGACAAAGAGAGGAAATATTCGGTTGAAGACCATAAATATTTTGAATAAATTGATACCAGAACAATTACTGTTGAGATGGGACTCTGCAGAATGTAGTCGTATATCTAAAAGACATTTGAACTCTGAAATGGTGGGCATGCATGTTGACTCAGATGGAGCACTAGTTGATGAAAGAGAAGAATATGGATCATCTTCATCTGCATCGAGTCATTCATCTAAAGATGTAGGTTCTGATGGTGTGCCAGAACCTATGGTTGATTTTGAATAACTGTCAAAGACACTTTTATGTAATTGATGTTTGCATGGTAACTTGAAATATAAATTTTGACTTCCATATGATTTTTCATGAAGTTATGAGGCATTTTTATGTTTGTTGGATTATATGTTTTAATTATGAAGAATTCATCTCTTTAGAATATCGACAACGGAACAATGAATTACAAAAATAATTTATGGTATATTCAATGTACCAATGTTGATATTTTGATTAAAAGTAAAATATAAAATAGGAATTAATGTTGAATTTTTAGATTATGTAGTGATATTACCATGATATTATGTATTGTTACCATTTGGTATAAGATACTTTTAAAATTTTTAATAATTATATACGTCATTAAAAGGGGACACTTTGTTTTGATGCTTGATTTTTAGGTTTTGGTTGCAATTATATTTAAATTTGTCTTATGCTAAGATTTGAAAAGAGATAATTTTTTATCCTTCAAAATTAAAATTACACTTGGATTAATAAATTTTTCATTTACTTGTTCATTTTTAAAAATTGATTAAGTCATATAATTTCTCCATAATTTCATTGTTCAAGTATGTTGAAAACTTAATATTGAAAAACTTGAGATTTACAACTTGTCATTAAGGTTTTTATGCACTACAAAATTTTATCTTTAATGTTATGGTTGACAATAATTACAATTTTAGGGTTGTTTAAAGTCAAGATATTTTATGTTTAACAACATGGATGAAAATTGTTCGAAATGATAAGCCCTTCAAATATATTTTTGTTTATGTTTAACATCATCTATAAAAAGTTTTAGAATTTTACGATTTTTCAATGTCCTAATATGTTATCTTTAATTCCATTGTTACAATGTGTCAAAAGGGTGACACAATTTTTTTTTTTTTGTTATTCCAACATCAAGAGGTTTTGTTTTGAGGGTGTTTTTTCAATCCTTTTTTCAAGAAAAAATTTAGTTTTTAGCATAATTTTATAAAATGTTGAAATTTGACCTTGAGAAAAAACAAAATGCATTCTGGAATACACACTTTTTGTTTTTGGGGTGTTTTTTCATGTTTTTTTGAGTGTTTTTGGGCTAGAGTTCCCGTTTTGAGGTAATAGTTCTCATTTCATTGGTAACCATGTTTTTGGTTGAAAAGAGCATTGGTAGTTTAATTAAATGTTTGGGAACTGATAATAGAACATAATTTACTTCAAAGGAATTTGAAAATTATTGCAGGGAAGTTCAGATTGAAAGACATAAATCATGGTTTATACTCCTCAGTAAAATGGTGTTGTTGAATGCATCAATATGAATCTTCTAGAGAGATCAAGAAGTATGCTCAATAATGTGAAGTTGTAGAAGGAATTGTGTGCAAAAGCAATTCTTACAACATGTTATCTAGTAAATGAGTCACCATTAACTATGATTAAGCATAACATTATGGAAGATGTACGGATAGGAAAAAACTTATGATTATTCACATCTTAAAGTTTTTGGTTGTGGTGCCTATGCTCTTATAACAAATACCAGAAAACTTGATGTGATGTGATGAATAGAAACAATGATTCTTATTAGATAGCGAATATTGTGTGATTGGTTTACTGTTTAACGAATGTGGGATTAAAATTTAAAATTTAAAATATTTACATGTAGTTTATTATAGTTCATATTATAGTTAAAATACTTAATATTTGCATGTAGTTATCATAGTTAATATTTTATTTAATATTTACATGTACTAAATGTTAAATAATTCAAATATAATCTCGGATTAAAATTTAAAATGTAAAATACTTACATGTAGTTAATTATAGTTAATATTATAGATAAAATAGTTAATATTTGCATGTAGTTATCATAGTTAATATTTTAGTTAATATTTACATGTACTCAATGTTTAAAATATGGGATTAAATTTTATAATTTAAAATATTTACATGTAGTTAATTATAGTTAAAGTAGTTAATAT
Organism: Pinus albicaulis; assembly: GCA_034641835.2. NCBI lineage: Eukaryota > Viridiplantae > Streptophyta > Pinopsida > Pinales > Pinaceae > Pinus > Pinus albicaulis. Next base: position 617,382,753 of record CM076580.1, read on the forward strand.
TTGCATGTTGTTATTATTGTTAATATTTACATGTAGTCAATCTTAAATCATTCAAATAAGAAAATTATTTTAGTTTGGAAAGCATGCATGAAAGGAATATTTTGTGGATATTTTGAATAGAAAGTATGGTGGAATATTTCAAGACCAACAGTTTATTAAGAAATTTTGAAATATATTTTATATGAATATAATGAAGGTTTAAATTTTAAAATTTAAAATATTTACATGTAGTAATTATAGTTAAAATAGTTAATATTTGCATGTAGGTATTATAGCAATATTATAGTTAATACTTATATGTAGTCAATGTTAAATCATTAAAATAACAACATTATTTTAGTTTGGAAGGCATGCATGATAGAAATATTTTGTGGATATTTTAAATATAAATATTGGTAAAATATTTCAATAGAAACAGTTTATTAAAAAAACTTAAATACATTTTTTGTGAAATTTTTTTGGAGAGATTTGGAGGGAAAAATTTTTGTAAAATTTTGAAAGCGGCGAGAGGATTTTGAGGGAAATTTTCAGTATTTAAGCTATATATTGTCAGTGGGAGAGGCATTTGTATCATTCAACCTATTCTTGTTGAAAGCCATGGTTTCTTCTGATAGCGAAGTTTTTCTTTGTACAACATCAACATCTTCATCACACAACAACTCTATTCAGAGTGATGAATATAACAGGGGTTCTTCACCATGAATAGAGAGTCAAAAAATCGACTTGGTCGTAATCCTAAGGATGATGTGAACAAAATTGATGAGGCGCAGCAAAAAGAGATTTCTGTAAATCGAGAGTCAGTTATTCCACTTACTCTTAATCCTAAGGATTATGAAAGCAACAGTGATGAAGGGCATGATGAAGAATTTCCAGAGTCAAAATTTTCACTTTGTTCTAATCCTAAGGATTATGAGGGCACCATTGATGAAGGGGGAGATGAAGAATATCCACTTCAGCATAATCCTAAGGATTATGCGAGAATCACAGATGAAGAGGGGAATGAAGAATTTGTAGAGTCAAAATATCCACTTCGTCTTAATACTAAGGATTATGCCAGCACCACTAATGAAGAGGGGAATGAAGAATTTGCAACGTCAAAATATCCACTCTGTCCTAATCCTAAGGATTATGCAAGCACCACTGATGAAGAGGGGGATGTAAAAATTCCAGAGTCAAAATATCCACTTCGTCCTAATCGTAAGGATTATGCCAGCACCACTGATGAAGAGGGGAATGATAAAGTTTCAGAGTCAAAACATCCACTTTGTCCCAATCCTAAGGATTATGCCAGCACCACTGATGAAGAGGGAAATGAAAAATTTACAGCGTCAAAATATCCACTCCATCCTAATCCTAAGGATTATGCAAGCACCACTGATGAAGAGGGGGACGAAAAAATTCCAGAGTCAAAATTTCCACTTCGTCTTAATCCTAAGGATTATGTCAGCACCACAGATGAAGAGGGGAATGAAGAATTTCCAAAGTCAAAATATGCACTTCGTCCTAATCCTAAGGATTATGTCAGCACCACTGAGGAAGAGGGGAATGAAGAATTTGCAGCGTCAAAATATCCACTTCGTCCTAATCCTAAGGATTATGCCAGCACCACTGATGAAGACGAGGATGAATTTCCAAAGCTAAAATTTTCACTTCATCCTAATCATAACGATTATAATTTAACCACTGATGAAGGGGGGGATGAAGAATTTTCAATAAATATAGATTCAAGGCATTCACTTATTCCTAATCCTAAGGATTATGAGAGCTTCAGTGAGGAAGGGGAGGGGCGGGATGAAGAAATTCTAGTGAATACAAATTCAAAGCTTCCACTTATGCCTAATCCCAAGGATTATGAGAGCACCACTGAGGAAGGGGAGGATGAAGATTTTCTTGCAAATGATAATTTTAGAGGCACAGATCTGAATATTGCATTTTCTCCAAGTGACCATTTCAAAGACACTCATGGTGATGAAGAATTGAATCCTCCCAGGGAAGAATTTGAAAGCATGGGTCAAGATGGTGAATAATTTCTTTTGAGTCGGGGTTACGAAAGTGTCGATGATTCTTGTGAAATGTTTTCTTCAACTGATGATGGTAAAGAAAATTTTCCAGGCAATGATGTTGATGAATTTCTTAACTATGTTGAGGATGATGATAGTGGGGATAATATTCCTTCTAATGGTGATGAAACTACTTTTACAAAGGATGATGGAATGATGAAGCCGTTGCAAGAAAATATTGCAACTAGGAGTAAGAGTAGACCTTTTCATATCAATCCAAAGCATTCCAGTTATACAAGGGCGAGGAAAAAATATCTCACAACAAAAATTTCTGTCGTTCATTTGATTTCAAGTGAATGTTGTCGAACGGATTTCTTGAAAAATATGGATTTCAACTTTGCTTTGGAGAAAAGGAAAACATATATGTCGATGAATAAAAGCATGCAAAATTCATATTTAGTGGGTTGCATGCAATCTACACTAGCAGGTTATGATTATCATATTGGGAATGTATTGCTTTGCAGAAAGGCGTTCAAAATGTTGCATTCAATTGGTAATTGTCATTTTTCAAGAATCCAAGATAGATTGGAAAGGGATCCCACATATTATTCAAAAGCACGTTATAAACGGGAGGTGGGGCCGTTTGCAAATACTGCTAAGACATGGATGAAAGACTTCTTTTCAAATCATGGAGAGTGTATGCCAAATAAAGACACAATACATATTCCAAATAATTTCTCGAGACGAGAAATATTCATGTTATACAAAGATTATGCAGAAGCTGTTGAAGGAATTGGTAATTTTATTACATATTCTTATTTTACAAGGTTATGGAAAACTGAATTCAACAATGTTCGTATTCATAAGAAGACAAGGATGGGGGTTTGCAACACATGTGCTTCTCTTAAAGAAAAAAGAGATAAATGTCAAGGGGCAGAAAGAGGCATGCGTTCAAAACATTGTTTTTTAAAATTGGATACTTATCAACTATGAAAATATATTTATTCATATGTTTCTTTTATTTTATGTACAGATTCCGTTGTCAAAGAACTTCAAGACCATCGCAATCAGCAAACAAGTGAAAGGAAAAAGTTGTATAAACATCGAAAGAAGTGTTATGATCATCCAAATAAATATCTGGGATTGATAATTGATGGTATGGACCAAAATAAAACACTTCTTCCACATTTTGTCCGCACCCCAAAAAAATTACAGGAGGAAAATTTCATTCAGTTTCACTTGGTTGGTTGTATGGTATTTAATGAGAAGATGTTTCCAAGAGTTTTCTTCACAACTCCAAATATTCATAATGATGCAAATCTGACCATAACTATAATCCATGATGTGGTTACTCATTGGTGTGGTATTCTTCTTGAAGTTCTATATGTAAAATTAGACAACACAAGTCATGAAAACAAAAATCAAGTTCTTTTTGGGTATCTAAACATGCTCGTTGAATTGGGAATTTTTAAAAAGATAAAGGTTGGTTTCCTTCTTGTTGGGCATACTCATGATCATATTGATCAAATGTTCAGTCGTTTTTCAGTAACATTGAGGAGGAAAGGTGTTGGGAGACTGCCATCATTAATTGAATGTATTAAGAAATCGTACATTCCAGAGCCTGTTTTTCATGTGTTGGAAGAAACTATTGACATGCGAAGGTTTATTTTTGGATCGCATGGTGAGGAGAAATGCATTGAACAACTTAACGACATTAGCTTCCAGCATCAATTTCGTATCAAAAAAAATGATGGGATAACACTTATATGGGGCAAGAAGTATTCAACTATTGAAGAATGGGGACCATCATCAGGTTTAGCATTTTTGAAGTTCATTCCAGAGCATCCAATATTTTCATCAAATATATTGTTATTACAGTCAGTTGCTGAACTCCATAATGCACGAAGGTAGAAGAGAGACATAAATTATTTTGAATGTCTAGAGGAAATTAAAATATGTATTAGAGATACATATGAGTACTTCGATGTTGTTGATTCAGTTTGGTGGGAGTCTTTTTTCAGTAATCAAAGTGATATGATTTCAAGATCAATAAATGGGGATACGCTTTTGAAGACTCCTTTTTTTTGGCCACAAAATATGCCAAATGAACATGAACATCAGGAAACACACAATGTTGAACAACAACAGCCTCAAGCTATTATTAATTCCCCATAGGTAGAGGAAAGAGAAATCTATATTGGTTCTAGAAGATCATGTGCACAACGTGAAGCCATGGAAGACCTTTACAGGGGTTCTGTGCAGGATCTTAAGGAGGGTTGCATGATAACAGTGTTAGCAGATGAAGATCCACTTGGCTATCCATTCTGGATTGCCAAGGTTATAAAGGTCATTAATGAAAATGAAGAGATTACAGCTGTTGATGTACATTGGTATGCCACAATTACCCACCCTTTCAATGGTGTGTACAAGCCAGAGATGGTAGTGGAAAAAAGAATTGGCAGAAAGAGAAAAAGAAAGGGCACAAATATAAATCGTCGCCGCACAGATGTCTTAAAATTGGAGGATGTTGACATACTTGTGTATGACTTCAATTTGACAAAGAGAGGAACTCTTCGGTTGCAGACAATAAATATTTTGAAAAAATTGCTACCAGAACAATTACTATTGAAATGGAACTCTGCAGAATGTAGACGTAGATCTACAAGACTTTTGAACTCTGAAATGGTGGCATGCATGTTGACTCAGATGGAGCACTAGTTGATGAAAGAGAAGAATATGGATCATCTTGAAGATGTAGGTGCTGATGGTGTGCCAGAACCTATGATTGATTTTGAATAACTATCTAAGACACTTTTATGTAATTGATGTTTGCATGGTAACTTGAAATAAATTTTTTGATTTCCATCTCATTTTTCATGAAGTTATGAGGCATTTCTATGTTTTTTGGATTATATGTTTTAATTATGAAGAATTCATCTCTTTAGAATATCGACAATGCAACAATGAATTACAAAAATAATTTATGTTATATTCAATGTACCAATGTTGATATTTTGATTAAAAGTAAAATAGAAAATAGAAATTAATGTTGAATTTTTAGATTATGTAGTGATATTACCATGATATTATGTATTGTTACCATTTGGTATAAGATACTTTTAAAAATTTTAATAATTATATGCGTCATTGAAAGGGAACACTTTGTTTTGATGCTTGATTTTTAGGTTTTGGTTGAAATTAGATTTAAATTTGTCTTATGCTAAGATTTGAAAAAAGATAATTTTTTATCCTTTAAAATTAAAATTACTCTTACTTGTTTCTGTTCAATGATAATTTTTTCATTTACTTGTTCATTTTTTAAAATTGTTAAGTCTTATAATTTCTCCATAATTTCATTGTTCAAGTATGTTGAACACTTAATATTGAAAAACTTTAGATTTACAACTTGTCATTAAGGTTTTTATGCGCTACCAAATTTTATCTTTAAGGTTATGGTTGACAATAATTACAATTTTAGGGTTGTTTAAAATCAAGATATTTTATGTTTAACAACATGGATGAAAATTGTTCGAAATGATAAGCCCTTCAAATATATTTTTGTTTATGTTTAACATCATCTATAAAAAGTTTTAGAATTTTACGATTTTTCAATGTCCTAATATGTTATCTTTAATTCCATTGTTACAATGTGTCAAAAGGGTGACACAATTTTTTTTTTTTTGTTATTCCAACATCAAGAGGTTTTGTTTTGAGGGTGTTTTTTCAATCCTTTTTTCAAGAAAAAATTTAGTTTTTAGCATAATTTTATAAAATGTTGAAATTTGACCTTGAGAAAAAACAAAATGCATTCTGGAATACACACTTTTTGTTTTTGGGGTGTTTTTTCATGTTTTTTTGAGTGTTTTTGGGCTAGAGTTCCCGTTTTGAGGTAATAGTTCTCATTTCATTGGTAACCATGTTTTTGGTTGAAAAGAGCATTGGTAGTTTAATTAAATGTTTGGGAACTGATAATAGAACATAATTTACTTCAAAGGAATTTGAAAATTATTGCAGGGAAGTTCAGATTGAAAGACATAAATCATGGTTTATACTCCTCAGTAAAATGGTGTTGTTGAATGCATCAATATGAATCTTCTAGAGAGATCAAGAAGTATGCTCAATAATGTGAAGTTGTAGAAGGAATTGTGTGCAAAAGCAATTCTTACAACATGTTATCTAGTAAATGAGTCACCATTAACTATGATTAAGCATAACATTATGGAAGATGTACGGATAGGAAAAAACTTATGATTATTCACATCTTAAAGTTTTTGGTTGTGGTGCCTATGCTCTTATTCCAAACAAATTTCATTCTAAGTTAGATCCAAAATAAAAAAGACTATTTTTTGTTGGATATGGTGATGGAGTTAAGGGATATATATTCTGGGATCCTATTACTCACAAAATCATCATTAAAAAATATGTCATATTTGATGAATCGTCACTTATAATATGAGATGTATATGGTGAAATGAAACACAAAAAAGCAACATAGACTCAACAAGTTCAACTAGAAACTCAATCATCTTCAAGGCAGGAGCATCATGAAGATGCTTATGAAGAAAATCCTACAAAAACATATGTGGATACATAAATTTATCATGAAATTGAGGAATTACCGCAAAAAATTGTACAAAGATCTACACGGATCAAATATTTTCTTAAAATGTATGATGATTTTGTTACATTTGTTTCTTTAATTTATAATGATGGAGAACATAATTGTTATTAGGAAGAAATGGAAGCATCTGACAGTGATGAATGGAAAGTAGCAATGAAAGAGGAAATATATTCCTTACAAATAAATAAGATATGAGATTTGGTGAAAATTCCTAAGGACAGGATGGTTTTTGATTGCAAGTGGGTTTACAAATTGAAGAAATGAGTTGATGATATTATTCATAACTAAAAAACAAGACAAGTTGGAAAAGAATATTCTCAAAAGGAAGGTATTGATTCCCATGAGATTTTTTCACCAATTGCTAAGTTTTTTTCAATTTGAGTTGTGTTAGCATTAGTTATAACTTGATATGTAGTTATAGTAGTAGTAGATGTTAAAACACCATCCTTACTTGGAGATTTAGTATATATGTGTGTGTGTGTGTGTGTGTGTGTGTGTGTGTGTGGAAGAACCAGAAGGGTTTGTTCAAAACCGCAATAAGAGGTTTATTTAGAAACTCAAGAATTCATTATATGGCGTGAACTAGTCTCCCAGGAAATTTTACAAAAAGTATGATTCCTTCATGATGAATGGAAAATTTACCAGAATTGAGTATTATCATTGTGTTTACTTTCAAATGTTGGAAAATAACATATTCATTATTTTGGTGGTATATGTTGACAATATGCTTGTAATAAGAAAAAACATGGTTAATATCAATAGGTTAAATGCTCAATTGGATAGGGCTTTCAAAATGAAGGATCTTGGAGTAGAAAAATAAATCTTAGGCATGGAGATACAAAAAGACAGGAAAAATTGTAAGTTTTGGTTATCACAACAGATGTATGTGGATAAAATACTTCTAAGATTTAGTATGAATAATGTGAAACATGTTCAAATACCATTAGCTTCTTATTTAAATATTTCTTCAAGTTTGTGTCCTAATAATGATGAATAAAATGAGTATATATCCTGTGTACCATATGTTGATGCGATATGGTGCTTAATGCATGTAATGGTTAGTACAAGGCCAGATATTTCAGATGCAACTAGTGTTGTTAGTAGATACATGAAAAATCTAGGTAAAGCACATTAGGCAATAGTGAAATGGGTACTTTGGTGTAATAGGGGAATAATTAATTATTGTATCATCTATAATGGTAGTAGTGATTTAGTGTATGGTTATGTTGATTCATATTTTGCAGGTGACTTGGATAAGAGGAGATCCAATTCTGGATATGTCTTTACTCTTGTAGGTGGAGTTGTTAGTTGGATGTCAAAGCTTCAAAACATAGTTGTTTTATCCACTACTAAGGCAGAATACATAGTTGTCTCACATGTTTGGAAAGAGGAAATTTGGTTAAAAGGTTTGTTGGATGAGTTTGGAATGATGTAGGACAAGGTGAAAGTATAGGTGAAAGTAGCTGTGATAGTCAAAGTGTTATTTATTTGGCTAAGAATCGAGCTTATCACAGTAAGATTTCGTTAAAAGGTTTGTTGGGTGAGTTTGGAACGATGTAGGACACGGTGAAAGTATTTTGTGATTGTCAAAGTGATATTTATTTGGCTAAGAATCGAGCTTATCACAGTAAGATTTCGTTAAAAGGTTTGTTGGGTGAGTTTGGAACGATGTAGGACACGGTGAAAGTATTTTGTGATTGTCAAAGTGATATTTATTTGGCTAAGAATCCAGTTTATCATAGTAAGACAAAACAAATACCTATTAAATATCATTTTGTAAGATGGGTTAGTGATGCGGTGGCTCCAGAAAAATTCCATACAAAGAAAAGTTGTGCATAGGTTCACAAAATCAAGGTGGATATTGTTGGAAGTTTTCAAATATTTCTCTATATTCTTGAGATAGTAGCTAAAAATGGTTCCTATGTTTTGGGTTGTTTTTTTTAAAAGAAAAAACATATAAAACGAAACAATTTTGTTTTATGTGGAATGTTTTTTATGTAATTGTTTTAAGAGTTGTGGAAAAAACTAGAAAAAATCTAACATGTTGCTATTTATCCATGTAAGCATGTAGACACAATAAGAACACATAAACAACAGAAAGTGTGTTGAATGGTTGGATAATATATGTCTGTGAGTTGGTTGTTGTAAATCTCCCTTGAATAATAAAAATATTGAATATCATTGCTCGTGGATGTTTCTCTCACAAGGAGGGATTCACCACGTAAAACACTATGTCAATTTTAGTGTTTGATTATTTTTTTATCATGTTTATTTGTTACTTTCTGCAATTAAATCTCTTTTCAGGGTATGCTTTCACTACTCAACTCAACATGAGGCCAAAATTTAGACGAGGCTACAAATTCCCACTGGAATTTGGTGAAACAAATTCATGAAATCCAATCTTGAAATGATCATTGTAACCTTCCAAAATTTCTATTATTTCCAGGAAAAATTGTAGCCCATTAAAATACTTTTCTATCGGCTTAAATATTAAAACATACACATTTTTCTCTCATTAAATAACATTCATAGTCTCAATGTGTATTCCCACCATAAAACCATCACGGGGATGTAGATTCTTTGACCCAATGTTTCGTATAGAATTTAAACCATTCGCATAGATCTATTACAATCAAGTTTCATGTGGAATTTATATAAAATTTGCAGAGCTCCATTTCCATCTTCGATCTTGATGTCGATATAGAATTTTGGTGAAACCTTGCTACTGAAATATGTTCATTAATATTTTGAGAAGCAAAGTTATCCCATAATTCATACATTCTATCGTTCTCCTTTTCATTTATTATCATTCTTTATTAATTATTATTCTATTTTATTTGTAAAATTAGTTCCTAATTTATTTGTACAATATGTACGTTGAACAGGAATTGCAAGTATGAAAAAAGGACAAAGTTGAGAAATTCCAAGGATAATTGGTTGCATGAAAATTGGAAAAGCGTATTTCTTGAAAAAAGTTGAACTAGCACATGTTGTTCTAAATTTTTCCATCATAATTTCATGTCGTTTTGTGATATATGTTTCAAAAATTGTCGAAATATGTTTCGACGACATGTCATTTTGTGTTAGCTTTGAAAATTTATTAAATTTATTAAAATATAGTTTTTAATTAGATATAATAACAATTATTATTAATTTTTATATGTAAATGTGGAAGGATAAAATCATACTAATTAAAAGGATTTGTTTATAATTTTTTTATTAATTTTTTTTAATCTTCGTTTATTAACTTTTTCTGTGTGTCTAAGACAAATGAACTTTTAGTTAATTAGAGGTAATTTTAGATCTTATTCTAAATCCAAAGGACAATTTAAACCTACATGGTATTCTCAAGCAAATTCCTTGTGGCCATAACGCTGCCTCTAGTTAAGTTGTGTATGTTTTAGACTATCTCCATTGATTATAGTCATGAAAATGATTAATGTCTACTAAGACTAAAATTGGTTTATTAGATTTTAAGAAGTGTTTGAAGTTCATTGAAATAGCACAAAGAGAGTTTTTTAAGTCCATAATAGTTTTTATGATTTAGAAGGTTATTAAGGTTGATATTGTGATAAATATTGTGAAAATGTGACCTAATTTGGGTATATGCATGACATTTTAAGAAAAAATGTTTTTCATTTTCAACGCTCTTAGTGTGACAATGATACAAATTTTTTTAGCACCATCATGCTTTGGAACATAGAGTCTCATTATACAACTCATGAGAGTTTGTTCTTATTTTAACAATGTTGATTTTATTTCTTTGAAAAGTGTGAAAAGAAATATGTTTTTTTTTTTTAATTTTCTTTTATTCTCTATTTATTTATTGCTCTACAAAATCTCCTTAAATTTAGATGTATAAAAATATTTTTATTATTAATGATATTTTGTAAAATAACTTCTTCTTGTATTCTCCAATGATTTAGCCATGGCATCTTTATGCCATCGTTGCTTGAGATTATGGTGGCTAAGCAATTTTGGGGAACTCTCTTGTTGCCCATGTTTTGCTATTGTGTTCTAGTGCATTAAGTACATAATCATAACAATGCTATCAATGGGAAAACGTTCCCTTCTATCTTCTATGAGTAGAAAAGGATAAGGTATATTTCCATTAATTTTGATATTATTTAAGTTATAAAACTATTTTTTAGCTACTCCGTTGTTCTCTAAGATTATCTATAGATAGTGTATCCCATTCATATAATATAATGAGAGTGTTAAGAGTCTCAGAGAAGGGTTTCCAATAGCTAAAGGTCTACTAACTTTCACTTTTTTCAAGCTTATAATAAGTTTTCCATCTTCCATTTATCCTTTTCTTGACTCTATACTACCAATTCAGCTTGTGGTGAATATTGATTATAACATATTTGTATGAAGGAACACCCCAAGCTATTTTTTCCATATACAAAAGTAACATAGGTAATGTTTTTGAATAAATTATTATAATCTTTATTTTGTTGGCCTTCATAGTCGTACTTGTATTAGAGAAAAAGTCCTTATATTTTTAGTCGCTTTTCAAGGTCATAGAGGCTCCTCAACATAAGAATGATATCATTGACATAAAGAAGAAGAATGATGACCGTGAGAGTGAGATTTAAGTCAACATGACTTGCATCTTTCAAATAATCCTATAACCTATGAATGTATATGCTAGAAATTATAGAGGGCATGAAGCAACCTTACTTAACTACTACATTAATATCAATTTTTTTTAGTAACCCTCAATGTCCTTAAACTTGGCATTAGTTTTCTCATACAAGCTTAATGTAGAAACTCTCAACTAAAAAAGAACTTCATGCCCAAAAAAACCATATTTCATTTCATATTACACTTGTTTATATGATATTTTTCTAATTAATAAATCTAATTAAAAGAGAAAAATAATGCATAACTAATATGGAAATAAAACTTAGCCTTTGATTTTGTGTATCTTACTAAAAATATTATAGAATACTATGTGGAGGTTAAATCCCTGCACCTAATAATTATTGATAGTTAAACTAGCATAGCCATATAAATTAAATGGCTAGAAACGTCAATGGACATCAATCCACAATAAACATCAAAACACTTACTTTATGATACATTTTACATAGTTGAAATTAAAAAAACCATAAAAACTGACTAAATTATCATTTTGTTCTAAATTAATATTAATTATAAAAATAATTAATATATAAGAAAAACATATATACACAATTAAAAATAACATCAAACAATATTCTTAACCATGAAGATTTACCTCCACTTTACCATGGAGATTCATAATCTGTAAATGAATTGTGTTACACTGCCAAGGGCCAATACTATCACTTATCATACCACATGCCCAAAAAAACCATAACTTACTTAATATGACATTTTTTCATACAACATTTCTTTTAATTAATCAATATAACTAAAAAGGTAAAAATGAGATAACTACTTTAGAGATCAATCTTAACCATTGACTTTTGTACACTATTATGAATAATTTAGAATATTCCATAAATATTAAATCTCTACTCTCTATCAAATAAATATAATAATTAAATTAAAATTTTGAAAAACATATTCCAAAATAAACACATCTATTAAATATACTTTTTACTTTAGTTCCACTTTTCCTCTATAAACTATAGTGAAATCTTCATTTAAAAAAAAACTAATCATTCCTTAAAAAAAAATGCATATGGTAATGATCCTATATCCAATTGAAATATTAGTGTTGACATTTACAATTTAATTCAAACATGTTGTAAATTTTTTTTTCAATTAGGACAATAATTTATTTTTTTTAATATTGATATTTATTTTTATTATAAAAATAAAGTATAATATAAATATTTAAAATAAAAATTAATTTTACTTTAAAAAAAAATAGATATCTCTCAACGTTAGCAATTTACTATTGAAATGAAAGTGCGAGTTCAATCAAAATATCTATAAAATCATAAGTTGTTAATGGTGGTTGTCAATGTCTGGTATAGAGCAACGCATGGGCTGTGTAAAGGCAGGATTCAATGAGAATATTGCTGTCATGAACCCCAAAGTCAGATATCCACTTGCTTAAAGGTTTAACATTTTGTAAAATGTGTGGTTGGTTAGAGCTTTTCTCTTTTGTCTATTGAAATACCAATAGACCAGACCTTTAAAAAGGCACACACGGAGACAAAATATATTCCAAAATGTACATTTCCGACAAATTTTTTCTTGTAATTTAGCGACTTACATTTACGTGGATATTTATTCAAAATATCAACTTCGGCCAAGCACTAAAAATGTATGTGGCAAAACTAGATAGTGTTCCTAGAGGGTTCTATTGAAGAATCTACCAAGCAGGTTATTTCAAAATATATTTATATAATTTAGTTACTTTGAAAGTGTATATGTAGGGTTCATGGGGATGAAGAGTTTATATTAAAATGGTTTTTATTTTATTGTGATCAAATTATGGTAAATAAATAAAATTGAAAATAATTCAAATTAAATTATAATTAAATTATAATTGTGTTGAGGTATAATTCAGTATGGGAAGATATAAATTTGAAAATAATTCAAATTAAATTATAATCGTTTAAGGCATTCTATAACTTAGTATGGTAGAGATGTTGTCATGTAAGGTTACATTTAAAAATATTAAATTAATAATTTAAATTAACAAATAAAAAATAGTAATAACAAGAGAAATTAATGTCCCGGCAATTAAAAATATATCAATTTGCACTTTAATTTTGCATAATTTTATATAGAAATGTAAAATAACCCACAGTTAAAAAAAGAAATGTAACTTCTCCAATAATTAATATGGATATGATTGGAAATAATATTATTAATATTACATGACCTATAATTCATTCTACATTGAGTTTACATGTGATATTTAAAACAAAAAATATGACATTCAATTTACATGTGATATTTAAAACAAAAACATATTACATTAAGTTTACATGTGATATTTAAAACAAAAATATATTAATAACAAAAAATATTTTGTAAAATATTTTAATGTCCATATTAAATAACATAATTTTATAACTAAAAAAAATAAAGTAATTTTAATTAAAAAAAATTCTTATATTTTCATTTTCTATAACTAAGAAAATGATATGTAATTTATTTTATCTCTAATATGTAGTTGATGTATAAGATTTTAAAAATATCAATAATAAAGAAAAGTTTAAAGTAGGTTATAAATAAAATATATTAATGCCTACTCTAGTAAAAGATTTTAATAAGAAATATATATAGAAACATAAAGAGAATTCTTACTCCATTATTAATAGTTTTCTAATTAAATGAGGGATATTTGAAATTATTTCAATGCTTAATGTAATATTTATAAAATATTAATAATAAAAACAAGTAAATGTAATGTGGAAAAATTGAATTATAAATAAAATATTTCAATGTCAACTACATATATATTATTCGAGTCTAGATTCATCTTAATTTTCGAATCTACCAAAAGCCTAAAGGGATCAAATCTCTTTTCACTTTAAAAAAATGTTTCATCTCAAAAAATTTGATCTCTCTCAGTGCTTGGTAGATCCAACCAAAGTTAAGATGGATTTACGTTGGTTTAATATGTATTAATGTTTTTGAGATTTGTTATTTTTACATAGAAAATTGGGTGATTATTAATCACCATATATTTGGTGATGTCTTTGTTTAAAATTTTATTTTAACAAAGTCGTCACTTGAAACTATATGGTGGTTAAAGTTTACCAAAATAATTTAGCAAAGCCTTATTAATGATTTTGTTAAAGCATCTAAGTTAATTCATTAGAAAATCTGCATGGTGGTTAATGTTTTCCAAAAAAGTCTAGTAGTTTAAGGTTGATGAGTTTTTGTGTTTCTTCTATAAGCATATATTCATATAATGTTATATGACAATATCAATGTATACTTTTTCTTTAAAGGGTATCAAAAGATCATCCACAACATATGCATGATGCATAATATGTGACAAGTGGCATATGGTCTTACTTTTAAGTTCTAATTAGGGAGCGTGTAGGCATTCTTTGTGCCTAGTTGTTGTTTTTCTGCATCTTGGTTCTCCTCCAATGTTATGTTAATAAGTCCCAAACCTTGGCTCTCTTCTATTGTTATCTTAATAAGTCCCAAACTATCACACGTTATGATCTTCCTTTTAAGTTCTAACTAAGAAGTGTGTGTGCATTCTTTGTGCCTAGTTGTGGTTGTTCGTCACCTTGACTCTCCCTCAATGTTATCTCAATGAGTCTCGTGTTATCACACCTTTTGCTAATCAAATATATATATGATTTTGGTTCAAGTTTTCTCTTGGTTTAACAAGAAAACTTATCTCAATTCTTCTCTTAATTTTTTTTAATATTACCATTCAATTAATGCTAATAAATAAGTCTTCAAAAATGAATAGAATCCCATCTCCACATCTGCAATTATATGGGAAACCATCGACGTGAATTCAACTATTCACTAATTGGAACGAGATATGATTGAATGCATCACGGGTTTTCTAAATTCCATAGGTTATCATGTCCTACCTCGAATGTTGCAGAAACTACACTTTAATTCCTCACATCAACCAAACTTCTCCTGTAAGCCTCCCTTAGACATCACTATCTGAATCTAAGGATAACGCTACATCCAACCGGGCCCCTTTCCGTGAGGTGAAGAAGAATAATATCAGTCCAATATTAGGAATAAAGTCTCTAATCAAGAAGCACAGAACCAGGCGTGGCTGAACGTCGAATCCATACACGAAAGCAATCACAACTTTCTATACTTTATATCCTACAATATTTTAGGCTCTGGATGATGGGTTCCTAATGGGTGCCCGCTTGTGAAGATGGAGCCTAGAATCCTAGCGGAGCAAGAGTTAGTCAACATTAATTATAAGACTGTGGAAAGCGAACAATGAGGCTCATCTTGTATCAAATATATATCATGCTAACTCTATAATTCGTTGGCTCATTCTTCAACACGCACATTCTCAAATATCTAATTTTCCTCCCACTCCTTACATTTTCATGTTGTATTTCGCCTTCACCATCTCCCTAGTCTATGGAATGAGCTAAAAGGAATCATAAATGTAGCATGAGGAGATCTTGAAAATGTGATATATATATGTATAAATGTATCACCTTGGGTTGCTTCAATGCTGTTTGTGAAGAAGGATGGACTTTTAAGTCATGTATTAATTTCATGTAGTGGAATATCATTACTATAAAAAAAAATATCGTTTGTTAAGGATTAGTAATTATTTTAATCACGTGAAAGGAGAAAGTGATCCATATTGGATAATTATATAATTTTTCATCCATTTCAATGCATTCAAAGTGGAAAATTGAAGGAACCAACTTATAATAGTAGTTTTATTGACGAGACCTAGTCTAGAGAATTCAGGGTTGAAACCTTTTGGGGTCAGCTTGAGGCCTTACATGATGAATTTTTGAGGTAAATATTTTCCACTTAAGCATGATACCTTGTGACATTTTTTCTACACTCAAATACATTTTCAATGATGCAATAATTGCATTAATCAACATTCAGATGCCAAAGTTATGCCTCCTAAAAGTTGACCTATTGTGATTGACCACAATAATTCGAGACGATAACATGTAAGCCCCCATTACAAATGCAAAAGAGACTAGCCACATGGGAATTATGAGTAACAATGTGGAAGACTCAAGTTCTAACTCTTGTTAATTGTTGAACGAGTCAAATTTACGTAACCCACTCCTCTCACATTTACCCAAGTTACTGGTTTGCGAGGGGTAAACATGTGATAAAGAGTTACTATGATATTTTTCAACCCCTAGATCACCTTAAGGAAGTGGACTTGATAAGGAAAAACCTTGATGACTTCCCTCAAGTGCTACTGGACCCCCAAGGGCTAAACCACCCTTCCAGGCACCCAAGCCTTGAGATAAAACTCTGTTTTAGTGCCCTGATCTCCAAGATGTTGGCACAAAACTATAGAATTTTTATTGTAACCCTCCATTCATATGCATGATCCCTACAAGGGAGCGATTGTCATCTTTTTCACCTAGTTTTGTGCCTATGAACGCGGGATTTAAGCCACTTTTTTAGGCTAGGATCCAGATCTCTGCCCAAAGAATAATGAAACTTTCCAGAACCATGAATGACACAAGGACAAAGCTTTCCACACAAATATTATACAAGAACTTGACCTAACCAGTCCTTATCATGACATAAATTCCATCAAACACATTATGAATATGAAACGTATAAGTCATAAGTACACATATGGGCATATGGATCTCATACTCATCTGAGAATAATCAAGAAGGTTTGATGCCCTCTAATAATAGTTGTAATATAATATGTTAGGTTATACATTCATTAACCATTCATCTACTAATCAAACCATGATGAGAGCCATAATTAAATTCTGTCATAAAACCATCCTTATAACCAGCTTATAACCAACATAATAACAATGATAGAACAACCATTAAAATTGTATAATAACAAGAAAATTTTCTCATAAAATTCAAGAGGAGAGATTCTTATTATTCATATGTAAAAACCAACCAAGTCAGGGACTTCCATGTACCACCTGATCATACATTAGGCTGAACCAAATCTTTCTTTCAGCCAATCACCCCCATGCCATATTCACAACATGAATGTAGGAATCACAACAAAACCAACCAAGTCTTCCTCAGGATTTACTGTGTGTCCCACCATTATCGTTCAAGGGATTCCTATGCCCAAAGCCCTCATCTATACAACCAATATTTACTATGCATCCTACCATTACCAGTCAAGGGATTCCTAGGACCAAAAAATAAACATACACTACCAAGCTTTACCATAATCATGCCATATACCAGTCAAGGGATCACTGGGCCCTAAACAGGCATGGATGCCTCCGGATCTCTCCACCAAAACTGTGAGTAATTTTCCCATATCTACCCTCCAGATTTACTGTGTATCTCGACATTACTAGTCAAGGGAATCCTAGGCCTTTGGGAATTTTTTTGAGACCACCCCACTCAGTTTAGAAGCTTTCTCGGAAAACCCATGACAATGACAGCAAGAGAACCATATACATATATGGATGTACCATGCATCCATAGACTAGCTAGGAAATCACACACGTAACCTCTTACCTACAAGTATTCACATTGTAGTTGCTTGATCCTTTCTTTCCTTTGCTTTCTTTTCCTTTCTTTGCTTTCCTTTCTTCAATGCTAGAGTGATCAAAGAATGTTATAAGTGTGCAAGTGTATGGAAGAGAGAGATAACAGAGAGAGCACTCCAACACTGAACTGACCAAAAGATTTGAACTGATCCTCATAAGACTTTTAACAATGAGGCCTCTATTTTCTTCACACATGCAACTTGTGACCTTTCACCTTCATTTTCTCCCATTTTCCATTATTTTCATAAATAAATGATAAATAATGCTTTTTCTCTTTTGTAATGATTTTTCCATTTCCTTTTCGAATTTCACTTTAGCCATAATAAACCAAATGAAAACCCACTAGGATATTTATCCCAACTTTCATCTTGGAATACATGTCTCATGAGCTTGGTATTATTTTTCCTTTATTATTTTTATTACATTAACTTTTAACTCAGGGTTGTTATAATTTAACCCCTAATTGGATATTAAGTTGTGTTATAACCAGGCCACTAGGAGGAAAAAGGTTTTCATTCTATTTTTTATCATTTTGTTCCATATTAGAGTAAATTTGTTTAGTGTGGATAGAGAGAGAAGAAAAGGGTTAGGTTGGTGTTCTATAGTAGCCCACAAGCTACAATTCTTAGGAAACTTTGTAAATAGTGCCTTCTCCTTTATACTTGCATCATTTCCATTTTAGACAAATGACATCAGAGCCACTTCACCTTCTAGATAGGTTTTCTCCAAAAAGGGTTTCTCAATGCATATAATGGTGTTCATTTGGGTTTTTGAGTGATTGTATTTACATGTTCTCTATTTTTCACAGGTTTTCTATATCATGAATAAACAAAATAATAATAATAATAAATATGGAATCTAAAAGGAATTAACTCTTCATAATATAGATTTTAGTTTGTTTTCACATATTTGTGTGATGAACTATCTATTGGAATATCCAGGGAAGTTTACAAATCAAACTCATATCAAAACCAGGTTTCTTTAGGTATTTTGTGGGAAGTTTCTAGGGATCAAATTGACTTAATCAGGAAATCATAAAACCCCAACCATTGTGATGAATTAGTTTATAACAACCCTTTATACTTGGGAAAGGGGAGGTTTCCCTGGCTGGAAGTACAAGTCTTATATATTAAACTATAATGTGATATTTTTCATGGAATCCCTAGCCAATAAGCTTGAGGTGTTTGGAGAATATGGAGGTTCCAACTCAAAGGTGGTATTGGAGGGGAAATAAGGGGGTATTAAAGAACTTGTTAAGGAGTCTAGGAAAATTGAAAAGAGAAACAAATTTTGAGCATCGTGAACCATTCATAGTCTCTCTTCAAGATGGAAGTGAATTTGGATATTAAACCTTATCAAAGTGATTATATTTTTTAAAGATTAAATCATTGGTTGCAGTAGTTAGAGGTTTCTTTTAATGTTTACAATATAGAGGGGGAACATAAAATTTCATTGGTTTATTTGAAATTAGAGGGCTATTCACTGACATGGTGAGAAAAACATACATAAACCCTTAGGTTGGAGGGGGGGTCCTCTAGTAACTATGTGGGGGGATTCTAAAACTCTAATATATTCCCCATTCTACCTTATCGAGTGTGTATAGTACCAATGGATTTGGTGGCAATACATCAAGTAGAAACATGAGAAAAGTGTTTAGGACATTTTTTGGACATTTTTTGGAAGTATTTTTTAAAATGATATTTTTTGAAGTATTTTTAAAGTGGCATTTTTTATGAAGTTGGAATTAATTTTCAATAGAAATTTTTTGGAGGCATTTTTTGAAGTGACATTTTTTTAGAGTACATGTTTTGGGTTGAAGTAAATCTTTTATAATGATTTTTTAAAATGAGTTTTTGTGTAACTTTTTAAATGAAATTTTTTTGTAGGACATGGAAGGAAATATTTTGAGCTTCGTTTCATTTTTATAAGAGATATTTTTTCTTGAATTTTTTAAAGTAAGTGTTTTGGATTGGAGTATGTATTTTTTGAAAAATTTTGAAAATGAGTTTTTTTTTAAATTAAATCTTTTGTGATGTTTTTTTTAATTGAGTTTTTGTCTAAATTTTTGAAGGAAATTTTTTGAACTTCATACTCTATTATCATGGAAAATCGAAGGAATTGCACGAGAAAATATGATCGAAAAAGAGACCTTGAGGAATGTAGAGAAGAGACGAGATAATCTCGCAAAAGAAAGATAGAAGCACTCTTAAATATTGAAGGGGAAAATCAACCTCAACTAGAAGTTGAAGCAGGTATGTAAATGTAAATATTATGATTTTGATACATTTAAAATTTTCCTAGTGTAAAATGTGAAGCTTAATTTTTATTTGATGAACTAATTTGAAAAATATTTTGCAATGTAAACAGAGAGAGATATTCCTCAAAACATTGATGATGAGATACAAAATTTTGAAAAAGAAAGTGAAAGATATATTGAACCAATGATTGAAAATGGTGAAAATGTTGAAAGAAATTCAAGTGAAGAAATTGAATCACAAGGTATGTACACACACACACACATATATATAAGTTGAACACATGCACGTATTATTGAAATTATACGTATATTTATTAATTTAGTTATTTATTGAATATGTAAACTTATGATGCACTATTCATTCGAATATGTACATATAAAAACAATGTCGATGATGAGATGTTAGAAAATGTTGACACTCACACATATAGAGATAAAAGAGCTGACCATTATATACGATATCATGTTAATTTCATTTTGGATAAGTATTTCATAAAGGAAAAGGTGACAGTTCAAGCCCAAATGTTGAAAGGCCTCCTATCATTAAGGAAATTAAAAGAAGCTACGACTTTATTGGGTATTTGAAAATCAATCAAAGATAAAAAAATTAAGGAAAATGTGATACAAAATATAAATAGTGCTATAAATTCAACTAGAAGATCTAGATAGAAAAATGTTTCAATTGTACATAGAGAAATACATATGCCAGTGGTTTCATCAAATACTAAAGAGAATCACTTGGTAAAATCTATGGCACGAGCATTAGGAACCTCGCGAAAAAATTTGCACAAACATCAGAAATTTTGGTTGCAAATAGATGTAAATGATGAACTTGCTTGTTGGAGAGCTATTTCTGGCAGCCATACAAAGATAGACTCGGAGAAAATGTTAAAAAAATAATATATGAATATTGGAAGAACAATTTGCGTGTTTCACCAACTGCAAGGCATGTGACGTGAAGAAGAATAACATGAAATCAGTAAGAAGAACATGAAAAACATTTCTTGGAAACCACTCAGATAGAGTTGCTCAACAATTTCAAAGAAGAGAATCATGAAATTCATGTTTCAATCAGTGATTTTGTTCAGCAAAAACCATGGTATGTAAAACCTATTACCGTACGCGACACTTGTTGTTGTCGTTATCAGGTGGAATTTGAGTTATATTATTAGAGATTCCTTCATTTTGGTAGAACATTTTGGAAGGATTCACCTCCTCCTTCCACTATCCATGATTTCATATCTAAAATTCTATGTGAAAGAGAAAGCGATGAACTATTTTATGAAAAGAAATGTGTTAGTGGTAAAAAAATGCGATGATTGTGAAAATTTGACTAAATTTCAAAACAAATATCGTACCGATATAAATGATCAATCATTGTCCAACATGAAAGTGAAATGGATGAGATATGAATATATCCATACATCGATTCAAGGTGAAAATAGTGTTAAAAGAATTGAATTACGAGAAGAAGAAATTTTTGTGATAGACTTTTTGAGAAAATTTAAGGAAGAAATTTACAAATACACCAAGAATTCCCGTAGAGCTCGATGGCAAGCCTTGCAATTCAAAAAATCCTGTGAATTTTTTCCACCAGGGACCATTTTTTCAGTAATTGAATTTGCAGAAAACTGCACATTTGTTCCACAAAAATAAATTCAGAGTGAATACTATCATTCTAACCAAGACTCTATGCTCGTCCATATTCTATATAGACATGCTGAACGAAACGTTGATCATATAGAAATCACCAGTGATAATCGACATATTATTAAAGAATATCACTTTTATATAAATGACGATTGTACACATGATACATATTTTGTACAACATTGTTTTGGAAAAAATTATGATTCCTTGAAAAATCGGAATAACATTCAATGAACATTAAATATGGTCAGACGGATATGCAGGTCAATTCAAATCTGCACAATCATTCTTTTGGTTGTGTTGTCTTCATAAGAAAACCTGCATTAAAAATTGTTGGAATTTCTTTGAGACTGGCCATGGAAAAGGAGAACATGACGGTGCAGGGGCATGCATAAAAGGAGCACTTAGAAGATATCAAATGAACCCTTCTGCAAGCCAACTTGTGGATGCAAAAGTATTTGTTCAATGGTGCATCGCTGCTCTAAGCCATGAGACTAACTTATCAAGGGAAGTGCGAAGGTACATTCAATTTAATTTTTATTGGATATCTAATTTTAAACAGTGTACATTTATCACAATGATTATTTTTTATTGTATTTTGATATCATATTTACATTCTTCTTTAAATTTTCCATATAAAAGTTTTTTTTGCATATTGGGATCGAAGACATAGATACATCAATTGGAAATGACGTTGAAACAATAAAATGTACTCAAAAATTGCATTCAATTAAAACAAAGTCATCCAGAAATGTGTTTGCATTGGATAAAAGAAAATATTCTTGTTTTTGTCATGTTTGCATAGACAACACAAAATCCAATGACATTTGTAAAAACAAAATGTATGTAAAAGATTGGAAACATATAGAGCTAAATACAAAGGGAAAAATGTCCATTGCAATGTTTCAATAAATACAATAAGAGGAGACTACAATATCATCCGATGGTGATCGAGTTTCTAACCTTGTTAGAGAAGGTAACATTTGAATTGCTTGCTAATGATAAAGATATATAAAAAAAATTGAATATGTATAATTTTCTTAAGTTTGTTTTATTGTGAAAGAGATGTTTTTGCTATAATTGCACCTACTAACAACGATGAAAATGTGAAGTATTATTTGATGCGTTGCAGTGAATGAAAAATGAAATTATTAGAAGACTGTAATGATCACGGATTTCCATATGAATGAGGATCTATTATACTAAAAGGTTATTTTTTCAGAAAAAACTAATCAAAGTGGGGATTTTTTTTACTTTGAAGATTATGAACCCGATTTCATAAGTTGTCAATATAGTCCCTTGGTGTGTGCAGCACGCATAAAGTTGATAGAGGTTCAATCAAAGAAAAAAAAAATCAAGAAATGGAAAATGTAAAAATCCGATCATGAACGGAATATTGAACATGGCATTCCATTGGAATCTTTTTTATTGAACTGCCCAACAATTTATTCTCTTCGGATTATATGTTCTAGAACTTCCAGTACTCAATTAAAAATTGAGCTGCCTTGTTATGTTATATGTGCAAGTGTTTGCACATGTACAAATTTTTTGGTACATGCACACTCTAGTATCAACTGAAATTTGCTTTTCCATACATGCATTGATGAAAAATGTTGCATGTTGATCCAGGTGGATATTGGTGGCCACCCGCCTATTCCACTTGGGCCCCGTTTGGGTAAATTGGTGTTTCAAATTCCCAGGGACGTAACTTTGGCATACTATCTCTGTTTGACGAGTGGTATCAGAGCGGTCTACTTTTTCTTGACCCTTCTTTGCATGTCCCCAACGAGGTCAGGGTATAAGGAGCTAGGGCTTGATCTGATGGAACCTTTGCAAGATCAGCCTCACAAACCTCGACAGACACCCATGGGGGACGAAAAGAAAGATGAGGGAGCAGGAGATCCTATCAACATATTGCTCAGGGAGGCCCTCGAAAAACAAAGGAACGCGATGATGGATAAATTTTCTCAGATCCTTCAACAACTGCCCACCGGTGGTGCATCTGCATCCAACAGCCACTCTGGAGGTGTGACACCTTTTAAGGTACAAGTAAATTTTGAAATTCCCATATTTGAGGGTCAAATAGATGCAGATGTCGTAGATAGATGGTTGAATCTATTATAAGGATATTTCTCGGTTCATGACTTTTCAGACTGGTAGAAGATTATTTTTGCACTCCTCAAATCTACCCCCCATGTTAAGGACTGGTGGGAAACCTACTGTGAGAACAAGGACCAGACAGAACCCTCTTTATTCTCGGCCATACCAACTTCGAATTATTTCCGAGACGCCGTCAAGGAACAATACTATCATGTGGGGAGCTATGAGGACAAGTACATACAATGGACCACGCTGCGACAACAAAGGGATCAAGATGTGCATGAGCTGACGAATTTGTTCCATACCCTGCGCACGATGTTGGGTATCAAAGCTTCAGAGAAACATTTGGTGCTAAAGTATCACATCTGCTACACAGATACATTCAGGAGGAAATGGAGTTCCTCGACATCTCCTCGCTTGGTACGGCATACCGGTATGCTGCCAAGATTGAGCATAAATTCAAACAGAAGAAGCAAGACTTTGGATCTGCGAATCAAAAGCAAGGGAAAGGTGCTTCCAAACTGTAGAACAAAGGATAGATCGAAGGCATGGTAGCTAAAGAAAACCTGTCAAAGCCACAAGAAAAGAGCAGCACCGCAAAGCCAAAGAAGGACACAGGAAAGTGGTGTGATTTCCATAAGAGCTCCACTCACAACACAAGTGAGTGTCGGGCCAAGCAGTCGCTAGTGGCCGAGATGAGGGCTTCTGATTCAGATGCATGTTCCGACTCCGAAAAATAACCTGAAAAGCGGAATGAAAAATGGAAACAGATTATTGATGCAGAGCCCAATGCCATTGTTGCCACTACAAAGATCCAGAAGGAGGAACTGGAAGATCCAGAGGAGGAGGAACGTCTCTTCCACTCCCAGATATGGGTAAAGGGCTCCCCTGTATAGTTCATTGTTGACAATGGGAGCCAAAAGAACCTCATTTCAGCAGAAGCCGTGAAGCGGTTGGGCTTGCCGACCACAGCTCACCCACATCCATACACCATCGGGTGGCTTCACCAAGGACGATATCTTCGCGTCAGCGAGCAGTGCCGCCTTCCCTATAGCATCAAGCCCTTCACGGATGAGGTATTATGTGATGTTGCTCCTATTGATGTTTCTGATGTATTATTAGGACAACCATACTTGTGGAAGCGTCATGCTGTGTATGAGTCTCGACCTCGTGCTGTTATTGTTACTTTGGGAAATAATTTTTACAGGATACCAGAGGTACCACCTCCTGTGGCTATCTCTTTGGTTACTGCAAAACAATGTAGTAAGCTCATTTCCCAAACTAGGAAATTCGTTTTCCTGATGATCCACCCCCAAGGCAAGAAGAAGACTGTGGCCATGACCCCCAGATAGGGCTCCTCTGCACGACAACAACAAATGGATAAGGTTGTGGAGGAGTACAGGGACATATTCACCTCTCCCATAGGGGTTCCTTTGCACTGTCAGGTCAAGCACCCGATTGATCTGACCCCAGGTGCACCGCTACCCAATGGACTGATCTATCGGCGCTCTGTTCTGGAGAATGATGAAATAAAGAGGAAGATTCAGGAGTTGTTGTAGAAAGGTCAAATCAGACCAAGTTCATCGCCCTGTGCGAGCCCGATCGTGTTGGTACAGAAGAATGATGGGACATGGAGACTCTGTATTGACTATCGGGCGTTGAACAAGATCACTGTCCAGAATAGGTACCCAATCCCATGGATTGATGACCTTCTGGACCAACTCAAAGGTGCAAAATATTTCAGCAAGATCGACCTGAAGTCTGGGTATCACCAGGTACCAATTGAAACCTCTAATGTGTGGAAGACTTCCTTCAAAGCTAAGGAAGGCCTTTTTCAATGGTTGGTCATGCCTTTCGAGTTGATGAATGCTCCCGCAACCTTCATGAGGATGATGGATGACATCTTGCGGCCATTCACCAACTCATTTGTAGTGGTGTACTTGGATGACATTTTGATCTTTAGCAATACTTGGGAAGAGCACCTTCACCACATCCGACAAGTTCTCCAAACACTGCGGCAACACAAGTTGTGTGCGAATTTGGAGAATTGCACGTTTGGCATGATCCAGGTTCAATATCTAGGATACATTATTGATGAAAGGGGGGTGCATGTGGATCCAGCCAAGAACCAAGTCATTTGGGATTGGCCAGCCCCAACCACTATAACAGAGCTTTGCAACTTTCTGGGTCTTGCTAATTTCTACCATAGATTCGTGTTGGGATTCTCTCATATCACTTGGCCCTTGAGTCAAGTCACCAAGAGAGGAGCGAGAGCAAAATTATTTTGGTCGGAACCTCAACAGAAGGCATTCACAGAATTGAAAAATCGCCTCTGTTCTGCCCCAGTTCTCACATTACTAGATCTGCAACAGCCATTTGAGATCGAGACAGATGCCTCTGACTATGCTATTAGGGCAGTTCTTACTCAACAGGGACATCCAGTGGCATATCACAGTGAGACATTGTCGGAGACAGTTCGCAAGTATCCCACCTATGACAAAGAAATGTATTCCATTGTGCAAGCCTGCCGACAATGGAAGCATTACATTTTGGGGAAGGAAACAATCATCCACACAGACCACCGGCCCTTGCAGTTCATATAGACACAAGGGAAGTTGCAGAATGATCGCGATCAGAAGTGGTCCACATATCTGCAACAGTTTCATTTGAACATTAAGTGCAAGAAGGGTAGCACCAATAATGTTGCAGACTGCCTCAGCCGACCACCGATCATAGCACTCACCACCGTGCTCAACTCTTGTGGGCACGAGACTCCTGATTGGCCGCTTCTCTATGAGAGTGACCCAGAATTCAGCCACACTTACAAGGCACTCTTGGGGGGTACGCAAGTTCCAAATTTTCACCTCCAAGAGGCACTTTTATGTCACCTGGGACGCCTTTGTGTTCCTTCAAGCGAGCGTGCCAAGATGATATGGGAAGCACACTACAGTCAAGTCGCTGGGCATTTCAGGGTTGAGAAAATAGTGGCAATACTACAGAATTATTTCTATTGGCCGAACCTTCGAAAGGATGTCAAGAAGCACATCAGATCCTGCACTGCTTCTGCCATTTCCAAACCGACCATCAAGAAGCAAGGCCTATATACTCCACTACCTACCCCTAGTCAACCTTGGGAATCCATCTCCATGGATTACATGTCGGGGCTACCTTCTACTAAGAATGGAAATGACTGTGTTTTCGTGGTCCTTGACAGATTCTCGAAGATGGCCATTATGGTGGCTTGTAAGAAGAATATCACAGCAGAAGCCACTACTAAACTCTTCTTTGAACGAGTGTGGGTGCACCTTGGGATCCCACAGTCTATCATATCAGATCGAGATAGCAGGTTCCTCAGCACATTTTGGTCCAGCCTCTAGTCAATGTTGGACACAAAGCTCACCGATTCCACAGCTTTCCATCCCCAAATAGATGGCCAGACAGAGGTTGTCAACAGAATGATTATACACATTCTGCGCATGTACAATTCAAAGCATCCACCCACATGGGACGAGAGACTCCCCTATGTACAACATAGTTATATTTGGGCTCTCCACAGTTCAATTGACCATAGCCCCTTTCAGGTGGGCTTGGGATTCCAGCCACTATGTCCCATTGACGTAGCCATGCCATTTGCAGCTCCTCAGGATGATTCAGCTCATGTCCAGTCTGAAGTTGACAAAGAAAGTAGCTTCATTGAGCGCATTCAACACATCTGCCAACAGGTTCATGATATATTGGACAGAGCCAATGCGAAGTACAAGCAGCACCATGATCAACATCGAGTGCCACACAACTTCTAGGTGGGCGACAAAGTATGGCTACATTTGCAGAAGGAGCGCCTCACTGGACCCCACCGCAAGCTTCGTCCACTCTGAAACGGGCCATAGACCGTCACCAAGGTTGTAGGGAACAATGCCTTCGAGATTAGTATTCCACCATTCCTTGGTCTGCACCCAGTCTTCAATGTGGATCGCCTTCGTCCTTACTTCCCACCTCTACTAAACACCTCAGACATTGCAGAACAACTCACACCAACAGAGTTAAACCCAGACTGCATAGAAAAGGCTACCACAGATTGTATCATGGAAATGCAACTCAAGAACACTCGCCAACATAAGATCCAACTGTATCAGGTTTTCAAAGTTGGCCAACTCTTGCACTAAGGAAAGTGGTTCACCAGGGACCAAGTTCAGCAGAAATTTCCTCATCTCATGGAGGAACTTAATGCAATGGGGACCATTGATTCCTAAGTGGGGAGGAATGATCCAGGTGGATATTGGTGGCCACCTGCCTATTCCACTTGGGCTCCCACCACTGTCTCTTTCATTTTTTCAGTCTCGGCATAACTTACTATTTTTAGCATTTTTTCGGGTCCTGAACTTCCAGAGCCGTTTTGAGGCCCTGAACAAAGTTTTTTGGGCATCGCGCCTCCAGCGAATATAATTTCATTATATCATTCCATTTCGGAATGATATTCGTGGAAAAATTTGTAGTCCTCATATAGAGCTTTCTAATGATGTATCATGTGCATCAAACGGAGATAGTATGCCAAAGTTACATCCCTAGGAAGTTGAAACACCAATTTACCCAAACGGGGCCCATAGTCTTGGTGCTTCATCTCCTAGGGTTAGGTTTTTGGATGTTTAGGATTCTCCATTGTTTCTCAATAATAAATAGGCCCTCGAGCCTCATTGTAACTGAGATCAGAGGACTGTAGCCGCCACATCTCTTCTCAGAGATAGCTACCAGTGCCCTAGCTAGTTTTATGTCCATTCTGTCTGTAAGAAAATTTCAGTTCTTTGATATTAATGAAATGAAGTGTTATTTCCGCTGCATCTCTGTATTTATGGTTATATGTTTATTATGTTGCATTCCTGCATAAATCTGGATCACATGTATTGGATATATATATCTATATATATATATATATATATATATATATATATCTGTGTGTGTGTGTGTGTGTGTGTGTGTGTGTGTGTGTGTGTGTGTGTTCTAGAATGCAATTAACTATTCAAGTAGTTTTAATATGTGCATTGATGAAAAATGTTTCACGTACTCAATATATATGTTATAGAATGTAATTAACTGAAAG
Organism: Pinus albicaulis; assembly: GCA_034641835.2. Lineage (NCBI taxonomy): Eukaryota > Viridiplantae > Streptophyta > Pinopsida > Pinales > Pinaceae > Pinus > Pinus albicaulis. Next base: position 617,411,613 of record CM076580.1, read on the forward strand.
TAGTTTTTCTATGTGCATTGATGAAAAATGTTGCACGTACTGGATATATACATGAACTGAATGCACACCTAGTTATTTTTGTGGGATTTTTTGGTAAAATGTATCTACAATGTAAATAAATCGTCCATAGTATAATTTTGTTCGCAGATTCCTTTCAAACAAGAGACTCGGAGCACTTCTCCGACTTCTGTTGGGATTTGACCCACATCTCTATTCCTGATTGAAAATCTAGTACAAAATTTGTTCGTCCAATGGTCAGATATGTTCTATGTGCATTGATGAAAAATGTTGTGCACGTATTGGATATATATATATATATATATGTTCTAGAATGCAATTAACTGTCTGTCATCAATTTACTAATTTATAAATCAACAAGGCTACCTAGTTGAGTGCATTAATGACATTGACCCCAATTCAACAAACATATATCTACTTCTTGTATTTCCAATCAAAATTAAAGGGATTTATATGGGAAAGAGGGTGAACATATAGCCCATGAACTACTTTTTAGAGGTCAATGAAGGTATCATCATGTGGGAAAATGTTTTAAGAACACTTGATCGTACTTGAAAGCAATCTTAAGATTTTTTTTTATCTCTACATACTACATATTATTGTTTGAGTAAAATAAATTTCCAATGAAAATAACATAGCTTTTCAATCCAACTAACCATATCAATTGAGCTCTATTTCAAAAAAAAGGAAAAAAATCCAAAAAGCCAACAAAATAACATCCTTGGTTGTTATTTTTATTGGAATAACTAAATCATATTAAGGATTCTCTTCATTGAAATTTCTTTTCGATGGAGAATCCTTAAAATATGATTTAGCTATAATGGGTGAAAATGTGAAGTTGAGTTACACTTTTTGCCCTTTTTTGAGAAAAAACTTTCATTTTTTTTGGTTCTTCAACTTTCTGCAAGCTAAAACAATTTTTTTGTTTAGAATTTCATTTTGGGATAAAAATAAAAGTTGTCAGAAATTTTGTTAACTTTCTATTACTTATTTTTTGGAATATTTTTATACACATTTGATATGTCAACTTAGCATTTATTTGAGTGTGTGTTTTCTAACAATCAACGGATTCATAAGAAGTCATGTTAATACACAATCTTGTATTCTTTGAAAATTTGTGTTTTTGAGAACAAAATGTGTTACAAGAATCTAGACAGAGTCTACTTTGGTTTTGTCATATTTACAAAGCCAATGGATGCATATCATAATTACTAGAATTTTTTGAACTGGTCCAATATGAAAAAACTGCATATTTTGAATATATTTCATGATGCAAGAAATTTCTTAACATTAAAGTTATAAACTAAAAATCTAAAAGCTACCCATTAGAGACGACGGACCAATGTAATGTACCATAATTTTTTCAATTTTTTTTACAACGTATTTTGGAAGATACAGAATTTTGTTTTCACTGAATCACAATGACCTTCAGAAATTGTTTACATCCATTTTATTACAAAATTAATTAAAATTAGTAAATATTTATGAAATTCCATAAAAGTTATATTTCTTGAAAGTAGATTCAATTCTGAAAATGCTTGTCTTGGTTCCGACAATTAATTTAGAATGTTTCATGGAGTTTAATCAGTCCAAAGTTGTAGAAACATATTCAGAGCTTGGTTCTGCGTAACTGGTGATGCGTTAGTTCAGCCGAAGTCTTAAACAAAGTTTGGTCGAACTTTTTTTTGCTTCGATGACCTGTTAAGTCAAACGTCAAAATATTTTGGCCGAACTATTTATACAAAGTTCGGCTGAACTTTTACCTAACTTTCCATCGACCAGAAAGTATCGCTGAGCCCCTCTGAAAAATCATTTCGCGGTAATATAAATTGTCGTGAAATCATTAATTATTTTCGCATATTTTCGCATACTTGGTGTGATTTTACAAAAGTCTTGATTGCAAAGAATTGTTTTGGGTCTAAGGACTTTTCTTGGAGGTACATTCAAAGGACATTTCTTTGAGGAACATTATTTTCGTACATTTGGTCTGATTTTGCAAAGAATTTTTTTGGGTTTAAAGAATTTGCTTGGAGATATCTTCAAAGAACATTTTTGAAGACTTTTCTTGGAGTTAAATTCAAAGGACATTTCTTGGAGGTATGTGATACAGTTTTTTGGATGTTTTTTGGGCTTCATTTTGTTTGAAAGTATGGATTTGGGCGTAATTTTCATTATTTTTGAGAGTATGGATTTGGGCTTAATTTTTCTATTCCAACAAAAATGAAAACCACAAATGTTATTTTTCTGACATGTTTTGTGGCATGTTAACTTTTCTTTACTCTTTTTTCAATTAGAGCTCAATTGATATGGTTAGTTGCATTGAAAATCTATGTTCTTCCAATTGGAAATTTTTTCACTCAAACAAGAGAAGAGTATGTAGAGATCAAAAGCAATTTTAAGATGCCAGATGTACTCCAACCATCCAAAACTTGAATTTTAAAAACTTTTTGATTATATCAAAACAAATTACTTCACATGTCATACCAATTGTAGTTCAACTACCTAATAAAAACATTAAATTTTTAACATTATAACAAATGCCAAATGTAGATTGAAACCATCCAAAACTTGAGTTTTAAAATTTTTTTGATTATATCACAACATTACTTCACATACCTAATGTACTTCAACTATCCAAAACTTGAGTTTTAAAAACTTTTTGATTATATCACAACATTACTTCACATGCCATGCCAATTGTAGTTCAACTATCCAATAAAAACATTCAACATTATATCACATGCCAAATGTAGATTGAAATAATCCAAAACTTAAGTTTTAATTTTTTTTTTATTATATATCAAAACATTACTTCACATGCCATGCCAATTATAGTTCAACTATCCAATAAAAACATTTAACGTTATATCACATGCCAAATGTAGATTGAAACCATCCAAAACTTAACCTTTAATTTAACAAAAAATTATAGATCACGACATTACTTCACATGCCAAATGTACTTCAACCATCCAAAACTTGAGTTTTAAAATCTTTTTGATCATATCACAACATTACTTCACATGCCATGCCAATTGTAGTTCAACTATCCAATAAAACCATTAAACATTTAACATTATATCACATGCCAAATGGATGTTGAAACCATCCAAAACTTGAGTTTTAAAATTTTTTTGATTATATCACAACATTACTTCACATGCCATGCCAATTGTATTTCAACTACCCAATAAAAGCATTTAACGTTATATCACATGCCAAATGTAGATCAACCATCCAAACCTTAACCTTTAATTTAACAAAAAAATTATAGATCACAACATTAATTCACATGCAAATGCAAAAAGTACTTGAACTATCCAACACAATGGGATGTAGTGTCTTTCCTATCAGAGTCTCAATCTGCGTGCTATCTTGTGAAGCATGGGAAACATGTACACAATGCACATACAAACATTAAAATTTGATGTTTTAAAAATCAGTCAGAATATATACAGAACTTCATGTAAAAAATAAAATAAAATAAAAATTCATGCAATACCTCATGAGGTTCCCTCTCCATTTGTTCGCCTGCTACAAATTCCCCCATGGGAACATCTCCAACAGTAAACTGTACAATATACATGTACAATTATATATATATATATATATATATATATATATATATATATATATATATATATATATATATATATATATATATATACAAAAAAATTTATGAAATGCACATGTGTATGTATAAACTTATTTTCAATACATAAGAAAAAAGGTTAGACAACTTATTAATGATAAAATGGTGGTCTTCATCTCCTCGCCAGAGTCCATGGATTAAAGAAATCTTCTATAGAAACCTAAAATTCAAAATTTTAAAAGTATAAAATAACTCAAGATCAAGATCCCAATTTATAATAAAACTTAAATAAACTTCAATTTATAACTTTAAACACACACACACACACACACACACACACACACACACACACACACATATATATATATATATATATATATATATATATATATATATATATATAAGTGAAAATTAACATTAAGTAGGAATTTGGGACATCTCCTAAGAGTGCTCCAAAAGAAAATCTCCAAAATTCTAAAATTCAACAAAAAATTTAAAATAAATCAAGATATATATATATATATATATATATATATATATATATATATATATCTCAATTTTTAATAGAACTTTTTGAGGTGGAATATATATATAACTTAAACATCAATTTTAAAAGTGAAAAATTGTCCATACTTGTGGTGGATCTGGCACATCGCCTAAGGAAGTAGAAGGTACATCTCCCAAGGAAGAAGAAGGTACCGCCATCCCAAAAACATCAAATGGAATTGGAATCTATTAAAACATTTTATTATTATATATGTACATTTACATGTGTGCACAATTTTTTATTTTAAAAATATCACTTAAAAAACACTAACTTTTGTCAACATATCTTGATGGTGAGACCCATCTTCATTGTTTGAACCAGAGGCCCCGAACGTGATATTAACATTTTCGTCATTCATCATGCGTGATAACTACAAATGGTGTTTTAACATATAATGATATGTTTTTGTTAGATTAATGTACACACAAATAAATGTATACATGTACATACACATGTATTTATTACAAATTGTACACATGTATGTGTTAAAATAATTGAACCCTAAGTTCATTAACACATATCGTTCCCGTGCCCTCTTCCTCATGAAGAATTAGGTCTTGCAAACCATTGCAACAATTCTTTGTATATATTCTGAGATCTTCAACACTCATGTTGTCAATATTTCATATGTACAATACACAAAATTGGCACGTGCATTCTCACGTGCTCTTTGTCGATTTAGACAAACATCGAATCCACCCAATCTGCTGTGAACATTGTCAATGATGGCATCCCTTGCTTCTTGACTTATTTGAGAAGTCGCATCCACCTCTGACTGCAAAGTTTTGACCCAAAAAGGTCGACTCACCAATGGTGGCTCAGGGCGAGGCAACTCCACATCTCACCTAGCACCCCTACAGTCACACAATCGACCTTTCCCAGGACCATGAAATTCTGACAGAGGGTCATTGTAATTTGGTTTTATTTCCAAAAAAAAAAAATCGCGTAAAACAATTTTGCAAAATAAACAAAAACCTCGTCGTTCCATGGGAGTCTTCCATAGGCCGTAAGGTGCCTATCATACAAATAGTGAGCTATATTGGGGTGCTTGAAATATTTCACCTTCAACATCTTTCTTTTTGGCCCTTCCTTGAAATTAAACATTGACTTCACCATTTATTTTGTGACTCTTTGTTTTACATCCTCTCATTTATCGTGACCCATTACTGTTTCCTTTCTTTTTCTCATGACTTCTACAAATGTATCAGTCGTTGGCCCAAGATTTTTGTATACATTTACTAGTTCACCCAATGAATGTGTAACTATTTCGAGGCTTTGTCGACTCTCAGCAGGTAGAGTCAAAGCCACGAGACCTCTCCGCAATTTTGCATGAAGTTATTGACACCTTTCTAAGGTGCATTGCGCCATGTTTCTTTCCCATGGTATATCAAAAATGTCGGTCGGATAAGTAGTGGTGGCTAGACAACCTTCTTCTTGAATGTAGTGTTCTACCCTACGTCTATTTTGACCAAAATTTGGAGCATTTTTAGCCTCTGCATCAATATATATATATATATAATTTTGTATATTAGAAAAAACACATGTAAACAATTTTGTAAAAATTGAATGAAAAAAATATTGAAATTGATGGAAACCTCAACGTGGTTGGCTAGCATCTTCTCCACCCTAAAACTATTGAGAACCAGCACCACCAACATTGATTGGCCTCTGGGGGAATAAATATCACCACCTTCACATAACTTGCTACCACTTATTGATGGCCCTCTAAGGGGATTTGAACCACCACCAACCTCTCGAGAGGAGAGAGAAGCTTCATAAACAAATATGAATTTATAATCAATTGAAAAATATATGTATACATATAAATAGACGTACATATTTATTGATTAAATTGTCTTCAAACCATACGACGACTGGGTGAACCATGGGCATCCGTGGATGGAGTAGAGACCCTTCTCTTCTTATTATATCCTAAAAAATAAAAAATGAAACTTATTAAAAACTAATTTAACTCACAAAGTTGATAAAAAATCAATTCCATATGTACACACATGTATGGATATTTAAGATTATATTTAAATGTCATGAACAACTCTCGATCCCTGATCCCCCCCTCTCATAGAGATATGTGACTCTGTTGATCTTCGTTGTTCATCCTCCATGATATATATATCTACGATGGACATCTACAATTATTTTTTTAAATAACTAATTTAAAATAAATTCAAAATAAATTTCAAAAAATTAATGTAATTTAGTGTAAACAAATTATGTAAAACACAACTTTCAAAGCACTAATTGATGTGTGAAACTCAATTTAAGCAAAAAAAAGTTATAAAAGTAATAAGTTCACAAAATTTTGTTTTACATGGTGGGAGCACACTTGGTATAAAATTGAAAAAAACACATTGTCATTAAAAAATAAGTGAAACTCCATTTAAACAAAAAATTGTTTAAGTCCACGCATTTTAATTTCATAAAAATGTGAATTTCACCACTTGTTGCAAATGTGAAGTTCACATGGTGTGGTGGGAGCACACTTGGTATATAATTGAGAAAAGCACGTGGTCATTAAAAAAGACGCATTTATAAGTACACAACACACACGTATCCAACATATGTTACAATGTCGATCAATAAATTTGAAGGAGAGCGTCTCAACACTAATTCATCTTTGAGAGATGAATCTTGAATTTTTGAAGAAGAGCGTCTCAAAACTAATTCATCTTTGAGAGATGAATCTTGAATTTTTGAAGAAGAGTGTCTCAAAACTAATTCATCTTTGAGAGATGAATCTTGCATTGGCATTGCCCTGTATAATTCTAATTCAGCTATTATTTCATCTTTGATAGATGAATCATGAATTTGCATTGCCCCACGCAATAGATCAACAGACATCTTATTCACATTTGTTCAATGCCTTATACTAAAAAATTTAAATTGGCTAACAATATTGTTTTCTATTCCATGCAGTTATTTTAGCCTCTCCTTCTTAACTTGGTACATGCCATTCATCTGGTTGCACACAATTTCAGAATTGGTGAAAACTACAATTCCATTTGATCCCTACTCCATCGTTTTTCCCAAGCCTTCTATCAATCCAATATACTATGCCTCATTGCTTGTTGTTCTTCTTGGTATATTCATTTTCCTTTGGACGACTTTGCTAGTAGCAATATTGGAAATCACATATGTAATCACTACTTTCCTTGGATTGGGATAACAAGAAAATTCTATTCATAATTTCCATTTTTCAACCATAATTAATGGTTTTCTTATCCCTAAAAAAAAAAAAAAATCAATAAAAATATATATTAAATTGACATTTATTGCAAATGCATGGGAGAAATGAAAAACTTCTATTTAGATCTATTCCAAAGATTGACTGTAGGGGCATTTACTAGATATGTCACCTTTCATAAAAGATGAGATCCAGTGGTTACCTGGCCCTTTACAGACTCTACCTATAGAACTTGTAAAATTTAACACTAGTTACCAGTCCCAATTATGCCCTATGAAGGGAAAATATCACAATTATATGTTAATGTGCATGTGTTTTACATCGAATATTTTTCATTTTGTTAAGAATGTATTTTCAAAATATTTAAAACTATATACTTGGTTAAAAACTATGTTTTCTATCAAACTAATTTTTGTTTCTAAATACTATACATGTTGAATATAAAAGGTTTTTTCTCTCTCATTGTTTGAGACCATGGATATGAAAATAAAAAACTTCTAATTATATCTATTCTAGAGATTGACTGTAGGGGAATTTACTCTTAGGTTAAAACCTATGTTTTGTATCAAATCACTTTTGGTTTCAATGGGAAACTTTTATGGCTAATTTGTGTTTTACATGTTGAATGTGAAAGGTTTTTTCTCTCTCATTGTTTAATACCATGGATATGAAAATGAAAAACTATATACTAGTTAAAACCCATGTTTTGTATCAAATTACTTTTTGTTTCTAAATAATATATACATGTTGAATATGAAAGTTTTTTTCTCTCTCATTGTTTGAGACGATGGATATGAAAATGAAACACTTATAATTACATCTATTCTAGAGATTGAATGTAGGGGCATTTACTCTTAGGTTAAAACCTATGTTTTGTATCAAATCACTTTTGGTTTCAATGGGAAACTCTTATGGCTAATTTGTGTTCTACATGTTGAATATAAAAGGTTTTTTTCTCTCTCTCATTGTTTGAGACTATGAATATGAAAATGAAAAACTTCTATTTAGATCTATTCTAGAGATATGGCTAATTTTTGTTTTACATTTTGAATATAAAAGGTTTTTTCTCTCTCATTGTTTGAGAGGTCAAGGATATGAAAATGAAAAACTTCTATTTAAAACTATTCAAGAGATTGATTGTAGGGGCATTTACTCTTACGTTAAAAAATGTGTTTTGTATCAAATCACTTTTGGTTTCAATGGGAAACTTTTATGGCTAATTTTTGTTTTACATGTTGAATATAAAAGGTTTTTTTCTCTGTCTTGCTGTTTGAGACCATGGATATGAAAATGAAAAAATTCTATTTAGGTCTATTTTAGAGATATGGCTAATTTGTGTTTTACATACATTGAATATAAAAGGTTTTTTCTCTCATTCTTTGAGACCATGGATATGAAAATGAAAAAATTTTATTTAAAACTATTCCAAAGATTGACTATAGGGGCATTTACTCTTAGGTTAAAACCTATGTTTTATATCAAATCACTTTTGGTTTCAATGGGAAACTTTTATGGCTAATTTGTGTTTTACATGTTGAATATAAAAGGTTTTTTTTCTCTCTCTCATCGTTTGAGACCGTGGATATGAAAATGAAAAAATTCTATTTAGATCTATTCTAGAGATATGGCTAATTTGTGTTTTACATACATTGAATATAAAAAGTTTTTTCTCTCATTGTTTGAGACCATGGATATGAAAATGAAAACCTTCTATTTAAAACTATTCTAGAGATTGACTGTAGGGGAATTTACTCTTAGGTTAAAACCTATTTTTTGTATCAAATCACTTTTTGTTTCAATGGGAAACTTTTATGGCTAACTTTTGTGTTACATGTTGAAATAAAAGGTTTTTTTTTCTCTCTCTCATTGTTTGAGACCATGGATATGAAAATGAAAAACTTCTATTTAGATCTATTCTAGAGATATGGATAATTTGCATTTTACATACATTGAATATAAAATGTTTTTTCTCTTGTTTTTTGAGACCATGGATATGAAAATGAAAAAATTATATTTAAAACTATTCCAGAGATTGACTGTAGGGGCATTTACTCTTAGGTTAAAACCTATGTTTTGTATCAAATCACTTTTGGTTTCAATGGGAAACTTTTATGGATAATTTATGTTTTACATGTTTAATATAAAAGGTTTTTTTCTCTCTCATTGTTTGGTACCATGGATATGAAAATGAAAAAACTTCTATTTAGATCTATTCTAGAGATATGGCTAATTTGTGTTTTACATACACTGAATATAAAAGTTTTTTTCTCTCATTGTTTGAGACCATGGATATGAAAATGAAAAACTTATATTTAAAGCTATTCCAAAGATTGACTATAGGGGCATTTACTCTTAGGTTAAAACCTATGTTTTGTATCAAATCACTTTTGGTTTCAATGGGAAAATTTTATGGCTAATTTGTGTTTTACATGTTGAATATAAAAGGTATTTTTCTCTCCCATTGTTTGAAACCATGGATATGAAAATGAAAAACTTCTATTTAGATCTATTCTAGAGATATAGCTAATTTGTGTTTTACATACATTGAATATAAAATGTTTTTTCTCTCATTGTTTGAGACCATGGATATGAAAATGAAAAACTTCTATTTAAAACTATTCCAGAGATTGACTGTAGGGGAATTTACTAAGTTTAAAACCTATGTTTTGTATCAAATCACTTTTGATTTCAATGGGAAACTTGTATGGCTAATTTTTGTTTTACATGTTGAATATAAAAGGTTTTTTCTCTCTTTCATTGTTTGAGACCATGGATATGAAAATGAAAAACTTCTATTAGATCTATTCCAGAGATTGACTATTGGGGCATTTATTGGATATGTCACCTTTCATAAAAGATGAGATCCAGAGACTACTTGGCCCTTTACAGACTCTTCCTATATAACTTGTAGAAGTTAACACTACCTATCCCAACTATACCCTATCAAGGGTGTAGAATACCCATGGAATCACTCAAACTACTTTACATAGACATAAGGGTGTATAAGAATGCATAAGATTGCATGTGTTTTACATTGAATATTTTTCATTTTCTTAAGAATCTATTTTCAAAACAATTAACTATATACTTGGTTAAAACCTATATGTTTTGTATGAAATTACTTTTTGTCTCTAAATACTATGTTTTTTACATTGAATATTTTTTATTTTATTAAAAATCTATTTGAAACAATTAAACTATATAAGGTCAAAACCTATGTTTTGTATCAAGTCATTTTTGGTTTCAATGGGAAACTTTTATGGCTAATTTGTGTTTTACATGTTGAATATAAAATGTTTTTTCTCTCTCATTGTTTGAGACCATGGATATGAAAATGAAAAACTTCTATTTAGATCTATTCCAAAGATATGGCTAATTGTGTTTTACATGTTGAGCATAATTTTTTTTCTCTCTCTCATTGTTTGAGACCATGGATATGAAAATGAAAAACTTCTATTTAGATCTATTCTAGAGATTGATTGTAGGTACATTTACTCTTAGGTTAAAACCTATGTTTTGCATCAAATCACTTTTGGTTTCAATGGGAAACTTTTATGGCTAATTTGTGTTTTACATGTTGAATATAAAAGGTTTTTTCTCTCTCATTGTTTGAGACCATGGATATGAAAATGAAAAACTTCTATTTAGATCTATTCCAGATATTTACTGTAGGGGAATTTACTGGATATGTCACCTTTCATAAAAGATGAGATCCAAAGGCTACCTGGCCCTTTACAAACTCTGCCTGTAGAACTATCAAATCAATTTTGGTTTCAATGGTTTGTTTATTGGCTAATGTGTTTTTATCAAATCAATTGGATGCAAGTTATGTGCAGATGATGGATGATGAATGAGGTGATGTTTATCATAACCTTTACATCTATATGATAGGAAGCTTAATATACATAACAAGGTTTAGACTAGATATAATTTTGGAATTTATATTAGTTGGAATATTTAAATATAACAGAGTCATCTATTACCAAAAAACAGATGTTAAGATGCTTGAAAGAGGCTACAAACAATGGAATATAGTACCCAAAAGGTGAGAAATTTACATTGACAACATAGAGAGATTCAACTAGGCTTGTGTGGATGACATGAAAAGTACAAGTGGACCATGTATAATTCTACTTAGAAGAGTCTTTGGTTGCATTTTTAAGAAATAAAGAGTCATTACTTGGACAACGTATAATTCTACTTAGAAGAGTATTTGGTTGCATGGTTAAGAAAGAAATAGTCATTTCTTTCTCTATCTAGAGTAGAAGTGGAATACATAGTAGTTCTTCTTTTTGCAGACAAGTGTTTTGGATGAAATGGGCTCTACAAGGTATTAAGGTAAATTTCAATGAACCTATATCTATTAAGTGTTTCAATACAAGTGTAATAATAATTTCAAAAATAAAATATTCTACTTCCTTCAATCACTAAACATATCATCATAAAGTACCACTTCCTCACGTAACAAGTCTTTGAGAAAATAGTGAAGATGGAATACATACCCACAAAGCCTTTTGTTAGAGAACCATTTGAATATGTGAGAAAAAATTAGGGATATTTCTTGTAAATTGTTATGACTTATTTGACTTCAAAAGAAGAGCCTAGAATATAATAGAGAATATGAAATTGAGTGCAATATCTATGTGGGAGAGTACACAATATCTAAGGGGGAGAATACAATATAAGGAAGGATTAAAAAGAGTAACAAGAAGCATATGGTTGTGTCAATAATTTGAAGTAGTCAAGAAGCATAACAAAGGACCATCATCAAAGAAGCATATGATTGTGTCAATAATTTGAAGTAGTCAAGAAGCATAACAAAGGACCATCATCAAATTGAAAGATCAATTAGTCTTCTTCATAAAGAAGCAACATTAACTAGGTTCATCATTTAAAGGTTCATTTTTTAATGAAAATATTTATGAAAAAAAAATGTATATATAAATTATATAAAAATGTAAATAAATATTCTCAAATGTACACAATAGTATTATAAATTTTCATATCTAATTAATAGATGTTGAAGATGAGTCTAGCTCATTCTTTATTGGCATTATCATAACTTTCTCAAAATCTCCTGCTAAATCTAAAAATGAATATGGAATGAATCATTGTACATTATAATAAATCTTGTATTTAAATGACATTTGATCTATGAATAAAAAAATAAAATGGGATCTCTTCATATATGTGAGAAACAAATTATGGATAGTTCTTGTAAATTATTGTCACTTATTTAAATTCAAAAGAAGAGCCTAGAATATTACAGAGAATATGAAATTGAGTGCAATACCTATGTGGGAGAGTACACAATATCTAAGTAGGAGAATACAATATAAGGAACGATTAAAAAGAGTAACAAGAAGCATATGATTGTGTCAATAATTTGAAGTAGTCAAGAAGCATAACAAAGGACCATCATCAAAGAATCATATGATTGTGTCAATAATTTGTAGTCGAGAAGCATAACAAAGGACCCTCATCAAATTTCAAGATCAAGTAGTCTTCTTCATGAAGAAGCAACATTAACTAGGTTCATCATTTAAATTTTCATTTTTTAATGAAAACATTTATGAAAAAAATGTACATATGTATATATAATTTATATAAACATGTAAATAAATATTCTCAAATTTACATAGTACTATTATAAATTTTCATATCTAATTAATAGATGTGGAATATGAGTCTAGCTCATTCTTTATTGGCATTATCATAACTTTCTCAAAAGCTCCTCCTAAATCTAAAAATGAATATGGAATGAATCATTGTACAATATGATAAATCTTGTATTTAAATGACATTTGATATATGAATAATATGGAATGAATCATTGTACATTATGAAGAGTCATGAAATCCACATTTCCACCATTCTATTTGCAAGTTCTATGTGAATATATGTAGTCTAATAACTAATAAGTTATGACATTTGTGTAAATATAAAAATGGTTCTATGATATAAAGGCCAACATGGGATCAAACTACAATGTTACATTTCATTACATCACTACTATTCCTCTAAATCCTTTAGCTTTGTATTATGAAAGAAAATTTATATATGCTATGCTATATTTGAATGCTAGATTTAAATGTATACAAATGGTGAATGGTTAAAGTATTAAAGTATAAATTGGTTATAGGTCTTATAAAAGATAAAATTCATTTGCAGAAGAAGAATTAACATCACATTCTTCATATCTCTCCAATAGGACTATATTTATCACAATGTTTTGAGTAGATCATGAAGATAATAAAAAAAAGACATTTGGAAAAGGAAAATAAAGATCTAAATGCATATGAAAGTCAATAAGGTAGTGCATAAATTCAAGAAAAAAATGAAACAAAGCTCAAAGAAATACTAATATTGCAGGGGAATTTCATACATGCAATAAAAAAATAAGAAAAAGGGGGAAACAAAAAATTTCACAATCAGATATCATTGAAAGAGACACCACTATACTGATATATTGAATAACTTCATACATTGAACTACTACAAATGGAAATGAAGAAACGAACATCAATAGACTCTAAATGGCCTTTCATACAATTATTTTTTTTTACAGAACCCTCTAATACTAAGACTAATTCCCTACAATGAAGTTTTCACATACATCCAGAAACAATAAAAAACAATTTATGTTCTAAAGAGAAAGAAAGAACCAAAAAATATGTATATATCTACAAAAATTCTTTACTCTATAGAATTGATAGGTGCAGAGATAGTTGGAGATAGAAAGGAAAATAAAAATAAAGCTGATAATGAATAGTGTCAAGAAATCTCGACAACTCTGAAACCTTACAGGAATTTTCAGAAGCAGCAGAAGCTTGAAGAATAGAGTTATAATTCTTTACTCTATACAATTGATAGGTGCAGAGATAGCTATAGATAGAAAGGAAAATAAAAATAAAGATGATAATGAATAGTGTCAAGAAATCCTGGCAGCTCTGAAAACTTATAGGAATTTTCAGAAGCAACAGAAGCTTGAAGAATATCTAGTTATAATTATTTACTCTATAGATTTTATAGGTGTAGATATAGCTGGAGATAGAAAGGAAAATAAAAATAAAGTTGAATGAATAGTGTCAAGAAATATCGGCAGCTCTGAAACCTTATAGGAATTTTCAGAAGCAGCAGAAGCTTGAAGAATAGAGTTATAATTATTTACTCTATAGAATTGATAGGCACAGAGATAGCTGGAGATATAAAGGAAAATAAAAATAAAGATGATAATGAATAGTGTCATGAAATCCCGGCAGATATGAAACCTTACAGGAATTTTCAGAAGCAGCAGAATCTTGAAGAATAGAGTTATAATTCTTTACTCTATAGAATTGATAGGTGTAGAGATAGATGGAGATAGAAATGAAAATAAAAATAAAGTTGATAATGAATATTGTCAAGAAATCCAGGCAGCTCTGACACCTTACAGGAATTTCCAAAAGTAGCAGAAGCGTGAAGAATAGAGTTATAATTCTTTACTCTATAGAATTGATAGGTGCAGATATAGCTGGAGATAGAAAGGAAAATAAAAATAAAGGTGATAATGAATAGTGTCAAGAAATCCTGGCAGCTCTGACACCTTACAGGAATTTTCAGAAGCAGCAGAAGCTTGAAGGGAATGATTTTACTAGGGCTATTTTCGAAGCGAAGTTTTATTCTCCCCAAGAGTTTAAGGCCTTGGAAACCATGCCTACAAGGGCATAAATCTATGCCAAGATCTTGGGCTTACTACAAAAATTAAAAAATACCAAAATTGATAGCCTAACAATAACTGTGCTAATATTAATAAATTTTATAATACATATTAAATACGACGGCCACAACAGCGATAACCACAAGCCAGAATAATGATAAACAATGCCCCTCAAGCAAGCTAGTAGAAAGGACAAGAGACCAGGATGACAACCAAGAACAACAGGGGGATGGAATGGAGCAGCGAGAATGTTTCTATATTACTACAAGGCTACAAATGTTGCTTATATATATTTAATAATAATAAATATATCTTCACTTTCAAAATGTTAAATTTAAATTTACAACCATTCTAAATAAGGTGTCTTTTCACTTTCAAAATGTCTATAAATTTTCTCTTAATTTTCCACGCCATCAAAGCAATCAAAGAAATATCTCTTAACTATATTGGCAAACACCTCAGCTAATTAATTTCATGGTTTTAGATTACTTGGAAATTCGCTCGACGCAACTCCTAAGTAGCAATTCGCGGGTGCCAAATCATCAACAGAGCAACAATAGCACCACAGAAACGATTTACGAGTGCCAAATCAGCAACAGAGCAGCAATATCACCATAGAAACAAAAAAAAACGAAAATTAGAGAAAAATCTTGCGAAAAACAGAATATTCAAACAAAGACACACAAAAATGAGAACAGTTCGCTGGTGATATATTTATAAAATATGAGTTCGGACGAACTATTTTAAAAGTTCGTCCAAACTATTGTTGTCATTTTTCCCATCTCCGACCAAAAATCTGTTTTCCCACGCCATCAGTATGCCGTCAATCTAAACGGCAGAATGAGTTCGGCCGAACTTTCTCAAAAATTTGGCTGAACTATTGCA
Organism: Pinus albicaulis; assembly: GCA_034641835.2. Lineage (NCBI taxonomy): Eukaryota > Viridiplantae > Streptophyta > Pinopsida > Pinales > Pinaceae > Pinus > Pinus albicaulis. Next base: position 617,427,555 of record CM076580.1, read on the forward strand.
GAAAAATGTTTTCCGCCCCCGATACTCACAAAAGTGTAACCCAACTTCACATTTTCACCCTGTACACAAGTACACCACAAAATTCATGAATATGGAAATAATTTTGGGCATCTTTCCAAAGAACCTATATGTACTCCTTAAGTATTTGGGGGGTCTACACATCCATCTCCAAAAAGAAATTTATGTTTTTAAAACCTATAATGATGGATGAGGCTTCTATATAGGCATAATGACTAGAAATCATAGACCAAAATAAAGGAAAATCATGTGGTTCAAAGCATAAGGAACACTAGTAAGATCTCAAGGAGGGGAATAAGAAGTGTAAAGTGGGGAAGGAAAAGAAGGTATCAACCACAACACACTAGTGAAAAAATCCTAGTAGCCACTAAAACATTGATGGTCACAAAAAGAAAGTGGTGGAAATTGCATCCAGAGCTCAACCTGCAAAACCATAAGAAGGACGTGAAGAATCAAAATCTCATAGCCAAAAATTTGAGAAATAAGGTGGAATGTAGCTCATACACAAATGATTTTTTTTTTTCAAGTGAATGTAGAAAGGGGTGAATATTAATATTCTTTAGAAACAATAAGAGAAGGAGATGACCAAGCTCTTCAATACAAAGATACGGTTCAAGAAGACAAATATTGTTTCTTTGTTTGACTCAAGATCATAGAAGTATATCATAGCAGTGGATCTAGTCAACAAACATAGATTGAATCTTAATGGTCATTATAGTGATACCCATTGTGATGGCTCAACAAGGAGGCAAAGATAAAGGTAATAGAATAGTGTAAAATTAAACTTTCTATCAGTGCCAATTTTATTGATGAAGTAGAATTGGATGTAATTACACTTGATGTTTGTGAAATTGTGTTTGGAAATCCCTATATGCACATAAAATATGCAATATTCATGAAGAGAACCAAACAATACCATTTCAAGGATAGAAAATCCTTCATCATCAATGCACACAAGCGAAAGTCAAAGATTTCATTCATCACCACAAACCAAGATAATAAACTAATTATTTGTAGCCATAGGAGCTTCACTAGGGGAGAAATACCATAACACATGTGCTCATGTTTGGGGATATATATTAAGTAAAAAATGACATAATAGGGGGTCAAGGGTTTTTATATGTTGTATAAAAAAATGGAGGTCAAACTTAATGAAAAAATATAAAGGGATATAAAAAATGTTAACTAAAAAATGGATACCTACAACATCTAGTGAAAGTAGGGGTTTCTAAAATTGGGAAGGTGTATTGGTAAGGGGTTAAATAAATTGATTTTTAGAGGTATTTTACAATATGTAGTGAAATTAATGGTTTTGTTTAATATGCCATGAATACACGTGTTATGTCAGAGGTTCATTGTGTGAAGCACTTGTGGTTGTAGCAAGAAGTATGTTTTATTATTATCAAGGGAAAGTTAGTTTCTAGAAGAGTCAATGAGAGAAAAGGAATCCCATGAGGTTTGCACTCAGGAACATAAAAAAAAACTAGGAAAGTTGCTATAGGAATACAAAGTAGTGTTTCAGGAGTTAAAGGGATACCATCCAAGAGGAAAGTGGAGCACAAGAGCTAAATGTTGTCAAAATATCAACTACCAAAAATTGGGTTGTAAAATAAATTTTTTCTAAAAGAAAATGAGGTGAAGAAGAAATTTTAACAATAGTTGGAGAAGGGTGTTATTTGATCAAGAACCTCACCATGTGGGTCATTCATCACAATTTTTCCAAAGAAGGATGGGACATAGTGAATGTGAATTGATTACAAGGAGTTAAACAATTTTTTTCTAAATAACAAGTACCCCTTGCCTAAGATTAATGACCTATTGGACCAACTACAACAAAAAAATATTTCACCAAGCTAAATTTAAAATTAGTGTATCACCAACTTCAAGTCAAATAAAAAGATACTTATAAGAATACCTTCAAAAATAGAGAAGGTTTGTATGAGTGGTTACTCATGTCATTTGGTTTATGCAATGTACTAACTATGTTCATGAGATTAATGAATGTTATTGCATGCCCATTTCTATATTCATTTATTAATTTTTTATTTCGATGATATACCCATATATAATGATACCTAGGAGGAGTATATATCACATTTGATTCAAGTTCTAGAGACATTGGAGAAGCACCAACTGCTATAAAATATCAATAAGTGTGATTTTGCACAACAATTACTAGTGTATTTAGGTTATGTTATTGGTGGAGGGAATATTAAAATAGATATTGTAAAGATGGAGACCATCACGAAGTGGTCGGTTCCTACAAATTTTTTAGAGGTTAGGATTTTTTGGGGGTAGGACAATAAACAATAAAATTCATATCTTCATTTTCAACAATGGCCACACAAATCAATGCCATAACAATGAGTGGTAAGAATTTCAAATGGTGGAAGGGTCAGTATAAAGCCTTTAAGGAGTTGAAAAATAAAACTAGTCAAGCATCAATACTTGCATTTTGAAAATTGTAACAAACCTTCAAAATGGAGACAAATGTAAGTGGGGATGCTATGGGAGTGGCCTTGATGTAAGGAGGAATTTCTATATGTTACCATTTTGAAGTGTTTCATCGAATGGTTCTCAACTACCATACTTATGACAATGAGATTTATGCCTTGATACAAATTTTCAAAAAGTGGAAACACGATCTAATGGAAAAGGAGGAAATCATCCACATAAACCATTAGCAGATATAGTACTTACATGACCATAGTAAGTTATAACAGGAAAGACATTACAAGTGGATTTGGTTTTAACAATAGTTCCTTTTAGTGATGAAGTACAAGAAATAATACATAAGCAAGTTGGTTGACATACCTTTAATGCCATCTACATAAAAAATTAGAGCTTTGGGAACTCTAATGCACAAGGACCATTTCACTCACTATACATACAAAGAGACATATGCATGGGACAAAGACTTAGGAGAGCTATCAATATCTACAGGACTAGAGTCATGTGGATAATGGTGATAAAATAAATTGGCCATCATCTCTAAAATGGGTCAATTTATAGGTTGGACAAGTTATGTGCTCCTAAATATAAGCAATTACAACTAATTAGAGAGGCTCACACATCCAAGGTTGTAGGGAATTTTGGTATTGGAAAGACAATTTCCAATTTGCAAAGGCATGTGTACTAGCCCAATATATAAGAAGATGTAGCTTGGTTAATTAGAAGATGTATGGTTTGTTGTACTAGTAATCCTACTAAGAGAAAATAGGGTGTATACCATCCCTCACCTATACCCATTCATCATTGGGAAAGCATTTCGATGGAATTTGTGGGAGGTTTAACAAAAAACAAGAAGGGAAAATACTACTTGTTGATGGTAGTTGGTAGGTGCAACAAGATGTGCTTTCTCATGCCCTATCAAAGGAGAATCATAGGGAATGAAGTAGCAAACTTGTTCTTTGAATAGGTTTGGGTTCATTTTGGGATATCAAGGAGCATCATTTTAGATAGGGACACCAATTTATCAGTGCTTTTTGAAATACATTGTGAGAGAATGTGGACACAAAATTGAATAGGTCTACAAAGTTCTATTACTCAAGAGATGGGAAAAAAAGATTATTTGGTATAACTTTTGATGGTTCTTAATAAGAAGTATCTGAAGACTCGAGATGGAAATATGATTTATATGAAACACTCCTATAATAGAGTAGTCCATGCTTTTGTATATTTTCCACCTTCATATTTGGATGTTGTATATGGAAATAAAGAAGGACTAAGGGAGGATCTCAGTGGCGATGCCTTAATGGTAGAAAAAATGATTGAGAAAATTAGGAAAACCCATTTTTCAAATATGGGAGACACTAAATAATTCATACGAGAAACACTAAATATGGATATAATTCCGACCATGATTAGCTTTGGTTTGATATTCCATTCTGAGTGGGAGATAGTGTAAGGTTATAGTTGAACACAAAGAGGCTACAAGGTCCTAAAAATAAAATAAAGGATTTGTGATATGGTATTTTTGAGATACCATAAAAGGTGGGAGATAATTCCTATAATATAGTATACCCACATGCATGCACATTTACTCAATTGTGAATGTGGAAGACTAGAATGCTATGAGCCTCCCATGTTGCTCCCAGAAGAGAAGCAAGTCCTATCCTCCATAGAGGATTTAACATCATATTGTCAAGTAGAGTTTACAAGAGATACAATTTTTCAAAAGAGGTCCAAAACTACAAGATAAGGGTAGCATGACCTTTGGTAGATTAGATTGTAGGAAATTATTTAAAAGGTACTCTAGGGATAAGGTAGAAGAAAAATCCCTTCACCTCATTCATTAAATATTTTTGGGACTAAAATATTCCCAAGTTGGGAGGTATGATCCAGATTAGATCCTAATATATTTGTTCATCCATCTCGATGCTTTCATAGTCAAAATTTTAATGAATCATCCCATGGGAGTAGATTTATTACCGGGTACAATTTTGAGAATGGGATTTGAAACATTTTAGGGCCAATTTGAGGCCTTAAATGATGTTTTTTAGGGAAATTTTTTTGAGCTTAATTAGTAAGCCCCATGAAATATTTTTACACACTAATAATTTTCCAACCATGCAAGTATTGTATCAATCAGGGTTAAAATGAAAAATTATGTTTCTCAAATGTTGACCTCTCATGATTGACCACCATAATTTGAGAGTATGCCATGTCAACCCCCATTACCCATGGAAAATGGTTTGTCCATGTTGGAACTATGAAGAACACTCTAAAAGGGTAGAGTTTTAACTATTGTTAAGGGTCAAATGGATGAAACTTAACCCCTAATTGGATATTAGTTTGTGTTATAACCAAGCCACTAGGAGAAAATTGGGTTACATTCTATTTTGCTAACATTTTATTCCATTGTAGAGTAGAGTACTTAAGTGTAGAGTAGAGTATTTAAGTGTGGATAGAGAGATAATAATATAGGGTGATTTGTTATTTGTAGCATCCTATATACATAGATATTAATAAACTCCATGCAGGTTTCCTTCTCCTTTGTACTTGCATCATTTCCATTCCAGACAAATGAGAGCAGTGTAACCTTACCTTCCAGATGGGTTTTTTCAAAAACGAGTTACCCAAAGAATATATTGTTGTTCATTGTGGTTTTAGAGTGATTGTATTTTCCTATTCTTTATTTTCCATATGTTATCTATTTCATGCATGAATTACATAATAATAATAATTATAATAATAATAAAATCTAGAATCTAAAAGGAGTTAGCAATTCATAGTAGAGTTTTTGGATTATTTTCATAGATCTATTGTGATAAATTGTCAAGTGGAATATCCACAATAGTTTACAAATCATCAAGAATATTTTCCAAGGTTGTCCTAGTGTTAAGCTACTAACAAGTGAGAATCAAAGGAATATATCAACAAGAAATTATGGAAAAGGTATGGCAATTATAAGTTTGTAGTGGTACATTTTGGATTATCAAATGCACAAGTTGTTTTATATTTATGATGAATGGTGTTTTTGATATTCACTTAGACAATTTTTTGGTCGTATTCTTGCATGATATTATCATATAATCCAATATAGATAAGGTGCATGAGTAGAACTTTACATTGGTGCTACATGTATTAATGGAGTATCAATTGTATGCGAAACTAAGCAGGTACTTATTTTATCAAAATTAGATCCACTATTTAGGCCACTTTATCTTAGATGAGGGCATAGTAGTGGACCCAGAAAACATTAATGCAATAAAAGAATGGATAGTACAAAATAACATTTCAAATTCAAATAATTGATTAGGTTGATTGGTTACTACAAGAGATTCATTGAAGGTTTCTCAAAAATTACAAATCCAACTACTTTACTACAAAAGACGAGTAAAGTTTGAATGGAATTAAAAATGTGAAAACTGTTTTTAGCACTTGAAGGAGTTACTTGAAATGAACCTATACTAAATATTGTTTATCTAAATAAAAAAACCATATTGTACATGGATGAATGCAAAGCAAGACTTGGTGAAGACATTACCCAAAATGGGCATGTCATATGCTATGAGTCAAGGAAGCTGATAGAGAAAAAATTAAATTATATTACCCATGATTTGCAGTTTTTTGTTACCCATTATTTGGAGCTTGCAATTATCATCCATATGCTGAAGATGTGGAGACGTTATTTCGTGTAGAAAATTTTAGCTCGAAATATACCATAGTGGTATAAAAAAATTGTTTGAGCAACCAACATTAAATATAGGACAATTTAGATGGATATAATTTCTTAGTGAATATGAATTTCAAATAGAGATATAAAATATAAAGATAATAAAATGGTTGCTGCACTCAAGAGGAGTATGCATGAAATGGATGCTACAATCATTAGAATGCACAATTTAGATTTAAGGAGTATAATTTTAGAAGTTGTAGCATTAGATCGACTTTATTTGCAAGTTAAAGAAGGATTACAACAAGGTAATTTACATAGAAACATAAACATTCCACTCTAGGAAGGAATGAGATTGTCCTATATAGTAAAAAAGTGTACGTTTATAATTTGGTAGGATTTGGGAAATTTCGTTCCAAATGAAATGAATAATGTGCCTTATGTTAGACATCCAAGACGCCATAAAACAATTGCAATTGTAAGAGGTTAGTATTTTTTGCCAAGTATGAAGAAATATGTGGTTTATTACATATTTAGGTGCATTGAATGTCAAAAGCTAAAGGTTGGGAATAAACATCTAATTGGATTCCTATAGCCATTTTTTATTCTTAAGTGGAAATGAGAAATCGTCACAACATATTTTATTACTAAGCTAGCTAGACTAGTGAAACATCATGAATTTTTCATCATGGTAGTGGTAGATAATTTCACAAATGGCACATATTTTATTTTGTTGACGCAGACACATAAGGCACCCAACATTGTAGAAATTTACATGAAGTAAATTGCTCGAATACATGGTGTGTCTAAGGAAAAAATTTTTGATAGATATATAAATTCCACATCAAATATTTGGAAAGGATTTAGGACAATTTTAAATCTTAGTATCACATATCCTCCTGAGTAAGATATATATACTAAGAGAATCAATTAGGTGATTGAACATACAATAACGATGTATTTTATGAACAAGCCTTCAAGGTGGGAACATAATCTTCTTTTTGTTTGAATTTTTATATAATAATGGATATGAAACATCCTTTATGATGAACGCATTTGAAGTATTTCATGGAAGAAATTGCAACACACTAGTAATATGGGACAAGACATTAAATAGAGATATTTTTGGGGTAGATATGCTCAAGGAAATGGAAGAGAATATGGTAAATATAAATCCAAAATTAAAAGATGCACAGGAAAGGTAGAAAATTTATGCAGACAAAGGAAAATTTCATAAAGAATTCCAAGCGAGTGACCATATGCTTTGAAAGTGAAATTTAGGAAAAGTTCATTGAAATTGGAAAGAAACTTTAAATTCATGGCACACTACTATATGATGTTTGAGATCCTAGAAAGGACTAATCTCATTACATACATGATATATTTTCCTACATCCATGTGTTTGCATAATGTGTTTTGTGTGTCTTTTCTTAAAATGCATGTGTCTATTCTTAACCAGGTAACTAATTAAACTATGATCCACGTGGAGCACGAGGGTGAATTCTAGGTCTAGAAGGTGTACACATTGGAAAATAAGTTCAAGGTGCTCCAAAATCAAGCCATCTACGTAGTAAAGGTTTGAAGGAATTTCTATGGTGATCGTAAAGGTGTTGTGTGGGAGAAGAAGGAGAAACCACAACCCTTTTTAGTATTGTTTATTGTACATTTCTATATGGTGCACTAAGTACAAGGCATAAATAAAGGGTAGGGAAATGTAATTCCCAAGGTTGAACCCAAAGTTGTAAATGTATATGTACATGTTTTTATTGGTTGGAAAGCTTATATTTTTTTGGTCAAAGTGCTTGTATATGTATGTTTTAGGTCACAATACCTATGAGATACTAAAAAAAAGAACTCATATATGTTATAACGGTTAGTGAGAAAAACTTTATACATTGTAATCACATTCATTTACTAAAATACATCATCGTTGCAAACCAAAGTAGAAAAAGAGGATGGGGTCTAGGAATACACAAGAGGGGAATATAAGGGAGCTAAGAGACCTAGAAAGGGAGCTAATGCTAAAGGTAGTAACATTTTCCAATAAAAAAATTATCTAAGCATATTATCCCAAGTTAAAATCATTTGGAAAGGGTTACTAAGTTGGTCTCTTTGTGTTCCACATGGAAAATAAAGGCTATGCATACTTAAGACTTCTTTTTCAATGGAAAATGGTGGTGATTCTTAATCATTGTTTTTCGTATCTATATAGTTCATGTTGGAGCGTGAGCTAGGAAATATTTATAACCTTGTTTTCTTTGCGAATTCTATTGAAATACAATGCACAATTGTCATTTGGTTTCATTGAGGAAGGATACTGTTAGGTCCTTATATTACTAGTATAGTCCATTATTGTTGTTAGTGTAGCCCTCTTATTGTTATTTTTCTACCCCTGTAGTCCCCATATTATTATTATTGTGCCCCAAAAGCCCATAATTTTTATTTTTGTGCCCTTACATTATTATTGTTAGGTCGGCTAGGATTATATTGTGACCCCATGGACTTCTATATATAGAAAAGAGGTTTTGTCATTTGTATCATTGAATAATTTTTCATTTATGTAATGTAAATTAGGTTTCCCCCTCAAAGAGGCTGATTTCTAAGGCGTTGATCTATCTTTTCTTCTATTTCATGAGCTGGTTTCATAAAGTTTGGTATTAGATCTAAAGATTTTAGGGCTTTTCTGCTTCAAATGGGTCATCATGGAATTTTTACTATAACGTTTTTTCTACGAACTTTGAAAAGCTAAAACAAAAACCCATTTATGAAGAAATCTTAAGGAAATTCGTGTAAAACTTTAAAATCTTGGCTCACAATATTTTTGGAGATATGATGTGTGGAAGTTAGGGTTTTTGCAAGCTCCCGAATTTCATCTCAAAGTGGTCACCTTGGGAAAATCGTTATAACTCTCTCTCTGAGCATCGGATTGGAATTCTATAAAAAAGTGACTGAAAGTACATGGACTTTAGTTTGATGTGTATCATGTTAGATCCAAATGAGGAAACAGTTCCATGTGGCACTCCATACAATTCGCTCTACTAAACCATTCCATAATTAGGTCGTTGTGGGAGACTGGGCATAACTTTGCCTTGAAGAATCTGAATCAGGTCGGACCTGTGGAAATGAAAAGAAGATCCATATGGACACTAAAGGACTGAATATAAAAAATTGTGGATTCAAAAGTAAATAGAAACATCAGTTTCAATATCGAGCTCCTCAAAAGAAAGAAAAATGTGTGCATTTTTTTTTTAAATTGCATAAGTCTTGTTTGAAAATTCAGTTTGAAGTGATTCAAAGGGCATATTGAAGCATAGATATCAGTATTGGGTTATAGAATTCCCCCTAAACACAATTCAACACCCATTAATCCCTCAAAAGGCTCTATTATGACTCATGAAGAGGAAGAAGTGAAACATGATATATCAAAATTGCAAGACCAAGTGCAACAAATTTCACTCTCACAAAGGGTAACACAAAATGAAATGGAAGCTAAGGTGGATGGTTTGAAGAAATGCGTGGAAGCTAATATGGATAGTTTGAATAAAATCATGGAAGTTACGATGGATGGCTTGAATAATGGAATGGAATCTAAGATCGATGGCATGGAAGCTAGGATCGATGAAAAAATGAAAGGCAACATGGAAGATGTTAGTGTCAATTTTTGCATCCTGCAACCATTGATCAAATAGAATCTTTTCATGTCATGTTAGGGCCCCATTTTTTAATTTTTTTCATTCCATTAGCTGATCATGTAAAAATTTGTTCATTGGATGCAGATCTAGGTCTAATCTCACTACTTTCAAAATTTTATAACTTGTTGCCTCATTTCACCACTTTCTTGAGTGTACCATCAATAATGAGTTTTCATCATCATTTCAGTCATTTTCATCATGGTTTCATTCAGTTGGAGTGTTCATTAAGTCTTAGGATTTCTAAGGTCATTAAATCACCATTTCATGCATAAAGTCCAACAAATGAAGGAGTGCTAATAAAGAAATTTTATCAATAAGTTTAATTTGTAAATTTGATGTCAGAAAAAAATGTAATTTTATTTTCCTAATTTGTAATAAGTTCTCAGAGTTCCAAGTAGTTTCACACTCAAATTTCCATTAGTGAATAAGCCAAAGTTATAAAAATTCAATCAGTGTTCCTAAGCCACCAAAATATGAAGTTCAATAATCTAATTCAAAAATTAAAATATAAACAACAATGTAAAGTAAATTTCAAGAAAGGAAAGGTGGGTCCCAAGGTTTTTTAATGATATTTATCCAAGTATAAAATCTCCCAAAGACTAAGAAGACATTCATTTGCATCTTCAAAGCATTGAGCTCCTAGCCTCCCAAGAAAAAAACTATTTTTTCCTTCAGAAAATCGAAGTTTGGGTCATTCAGTGCACATTTTCTAGAGGCACTACTCTTTTGCAGGAGACCATGTTGCACTTTTTCCAAAGGCACTATGCTTTTACTAGTTGTTCGCTGCACCTTTTCTCAATACGTTGTGATTTTTGCAGAAGGGAGCCACGGTCCTTAAAGTTCATTGCAAATGTTCTCATCATCAATTCAGGGTTTCTACCACTATTTTCAAATAAGTGGCACCTCCATAGCTCCTCCTATCAACTTGTGGTGTTAATTTTTTTGTGCAAACCCTCCCTTACATTTTATGTCATGTTTTTGGAAAACCCAAGTTTCATAAATTTCAAAATTAATTTCTTTCCCCTAGACCAATTTACCTTCCCTGTACCCTAACTCACTCACCACTACCCTTACATTTACTCATTTCCCATTCCCAAGCCCTATTTCCTAAACCCTAACCCTAAGTTGTGCTTTCCTAGGCAACTAGATACCTCCCTGTAATAGAAAGCTCCTATCATATTTTCCTTAACATTTCAAACCCCCATCACTTCCCTAAGCTCCCCAACCGCTTTACACATTTCCCCAAATTTTCCCTCACCCATCACAACCCCCTAACCCTACAATCCCGCTACCTTTTTCTTCCTGTTCTTCCCTATGGTTTCGAAGAAAAACATAACATCATGGAGTAGGAAAGAAACATCATGGAGGAAGAGAGAAACACCATAGAAGAAGATATGAATACCTACAATAAAGGAGGGAGAATCCTAAGACATGAACCTAGACCTTGAGCAGTACAAACCCTACTTCAAATCACAGTACAGAGGAAAACCTAATCAAGTGGAAAGAGAAGAATAAGTGGGATATGATTATTGATGCATTCATGACAGCATATCATACCATCTCAGGTCTCCATGAAGCAAGTCTGGAGAAATTTTGAGGAAATTTGGAGAACATTTCAGAAATTTGAAAAAATCTTTGAAGGCACATTTTCCAGAAATGTTCTGTTTAGTCATCTTTGTGTAGAACACATTGTGACCAAACAAAGATGATTTTTTGGAAACTGGAGGAGGGTTTTGTTCATAAGATATCAAAGTAAAAAAAAATCTATCAACCATTACACAAGTACTATAGAATGAGATATTCATTCACATATTCACAGCCTATTTTTCTGACTATGTAATTTCCTAGTTTAGAAACCTTTTTCCAGAGAATATTGTGGACAATCAAAATATTATCTTGGGAAATGGGAAGATGCTTTTGTTCCTAACATGCCAAATAAAAAAAACCTCTCTAGGTTTACAATTAAATTTCTTTGTAAGGGATATATACGTCCATATTTTAGGCTTAGTGTTACAAAAACCCTAGAAATTTGGCACAGTCTCACTGCAAAAAGAGCAGCATGGGCCACGTTGTGCTTTTTGTGGAGGCCTCCAACTGAATAAAGCTCTTGATTTTTGGATTCATAATGATGTATAAATCAAATTTTGACTATTGGCACTCAAGAAAAAATGTTTTGACAGGTAGAATCGCCAAAAACCTCTCAAAAACCACCTTTATGTCTCCTTTTAGAGTCTCTCATTGCGATTTTTGACCATTCTTGGGAGATCACATTTTTTAGGAGCTTCACTCAACAATTTTTTGCACTTGAAGACATTTTTGACAACTAGACTAGAAGCCCTTTCCAATGAGCTAGCTTGGGCCCAATTTTGACTTCATGAAATCACTCAAAAATGTTTTTGAAGTCTCACGTTGTGATTTTTACCAAGCACACTGTGCATTTTCCAAGTATGTTGTGCTTTATGCAGTTCACTACTTTTTTCAAATTTTTCTAGTTTTATCAGTTGATTGATGGATTTCAAGGAAATTTACTAATGTAATAGTGAAATGTAAATGTAATTATGTCATAAATAGTTACTAGGGGTAGATACATCATGTAAATATGTAATTTTGGTCAAAGTGAATCAATTTCATGAATGATAGGGATGAGTTGGATAACCTCCCTAATCACTAGGATTCCAGTTGAGAACTTTGGGGATTAGCTCCACAAGTTAGGGATTTGACCCCTAAGAGCGGGAGAAGTAGTTTTTGGCCTATATATTCCATTTCTTTTCTCATTGAAATGGTTGGATGTTGTAGGATTTGATCATTGAACACTATTGTAATCAAAATTTTGGTAAGAAATAATAGACTGAGTTGCCGCTATTTTGGTGGGATACTTGTGGTAATGTGATTTGACATTATTTCTTCTTATGTTTTACAAATGTGTTAATGTATTGTGATTTCATATTCATGCCATCTTTGAATGTAATTTATTCCTAAGTCAGAAAGACAAAATTCATTAGCTTGTGCTCTATTTTGGAGGAATAGTTACAACGTGTTTCATTTTATTCTATTTGAAAATAATTCACGTTTCCATGCTATTTTCTAAAACCCTAGTAGTATAAACCATTCCATCATATAATTTAATGTATTAAGCTACTTACCTACCTTGCCCCATCATATACCTACAATTTTGATCCTTGTTTGCCCTGACCTAGTTATTCTCTGACCTATTCACCATCCAACACCTTAAAATTAATCAAACAAAACCCTAGTTCTACTGCACCTAGCCCAAAATCTCATTGATCTAGTTATCTTGGCTGTGTTCCCTTGGAGAGATCCCTCTCCTGCCTAGTAGGGCTAGCTACTTGAAAAAATTTTGGTCTGTGGTTGCCTTTGCTGGTCTCTTCTCAGCCTCGGAGATCTGGTGAAGTGAGAACAGAAGACATGAAGAATGATCTAAAAGCATACGTGGAATGTTTTAAGGAAGGTTTGAAAAATTTGACACAAGAAATGATTTTTAATGGTGAAAAGGTATTAGATGAAATACATGATGAGAACAAAATAAATTTTAATGATGATGTCATAAACTCTAATGTTGGATTGAAGACCCACCATATTCCAAAGATCGATATGAGGAATTTTGATGCCATGGATCCCGTAACATGGATACTATAGATGGAGCAATATTTTTATCTCCATAATGTGAAAAACATACAAAAGGTACGTATTTCAACTTTATATCTAGAACAAAATACATTTTTATGGTATCGATGGCTTTGCTCTCGTAAAAAAATTGTCACTTGGTCAATTTTTATGGAGGAAATGATAGCACATTATAAGGATACAAAGAGAAACAACTTCTTTAAAAGGGTTCAATGGTGGAGCACATTGAATACTTCCAAAAATTGAATATAAGAGTAACTGATATTCCAGAGGAACATAGGATTGATGTCTTCATAGGGAGAGTTAAAGGATAACATCCAACATGAGGTTTGCCTTTGGGAACCTGATTCATTAGAGAAGGCATTCAGGTTGGCAATAAAAATTGAAAGTAAAATTATGGAAACAAGGAATCCTACCACTAATATCTATAAATATGGAAGTGTTGCTACTCCTAGACTTCCACAACCTATAAGGTTGACACCAAAATTATTGGAAGTAAAAAGGGCAAAAGGGCTTTGCTACAGTTGTGATAGAAAACACACTAAAGGTCATAAATGTGCTAAGAAGAAATTATTTTACATAGATTGTGAAGAGGAGGAAGACAATGAATAAGAAACTTCAAAAGAAGAGGATATACACTAGGAACCAACCCTAGAGAAAGAAGAAATGAGTCTGACCATATCGTGTAATGCATTGGCATGAAATACCACTCCTCAAACTCTCAATATATAAGGACATATCAAGAAGAAAAATGTAATAGTGTTTATTGATTCGGGTAGTACCCATAATCTTATTCATTGTAAGGTAGCCAAGGAATTTAATTGTTTCCTATACACAACACCAGATTGTCAAGTGATGGTTTCAATTGGACAAACTATAGATTTCTCTAGAAATTGTTATAATATCAAGCTAACCATGGGGGAATATGAATTTAATATTTCAATGCTTTCCATTCCAATGGGAGGTGTTGATGTTGTACTAGGAGTACAATGTTTACAATATTTGGGGACGATAGCTTTTAATTTTCAAGAACTTTTCTTGAATTTTTTTTTTTTGTGAGTAAAGGAAGTTGACTTACGGGGTATCACAGGAAAGTCAGGAGAGATAATAATCTCTAATTTCATGAAAAATATTCTAAATAAATAACAACGATGCATAATTGAAAAATTATTCTCACTAGAAGTTTCAACATCAAAATCATCTATTTCTCCAAATCTCCAAAAAGTATTGGACAATCATTCCAAGGTGTTTGAAACTCCCAAAGGACTCCCACCTATTCGTGAACATGATCATGCTATCATTTGATTCCATGAAGTGTTACTCCAAACATCAGGCCTTACGTATATCCTTATGTCCAAAAAAGCGAAATTGAACATATGATTGCAGAAATGTTAGAGGCTGGTATAATTCAACCTAGTCAAATTTCTTTCTCTGCTTCAGTAGTATTGGTGCAAAAGAAGGATGGATCATGGTGCATGTTTCTTGATTATAGGGAGCTCAATAAGATCACTATTAAATATAAAATTCCAATTCCTATGATTGATGAATTATTGGATGAATTACATGGAGCAAATTATTTTACCAATTTGGATCTCTGTTCAGGATATCATCAAATTATAATGAAGACTGAAGATATTATGAAAAAAAAAAAAAATTTAACTCATGGGGGTTATGAGTTTTTGATCATGCCTTTTGGCCTTACCAATGCACCTTCTACATTTCAAGGGTTGATGAATCCCATTTTCAAACCATTCCTTAGAAAATTTGTGTCAGTATTTTTTGAGGACATACTAATCTACAACAGGCCTTGGAAGGATCATGTTCAACATGTTGAAAGAGTGCTCAAACTATTAGAGGAGAAAAAATTATATGAAAAAACCTCCAAATGTTTCTTTCGAGTACAAGAGTTCGAATATCTGGGTAATATTTTATCTCAGGAGGGTGTTAAGGTAGACCATAAAAAAATTAAAGCCATTAAGGAATGGAAAGTCCCACAACCATAAACTAGTTGCGAGGATTTCTCTGGTTAACATGGTATTATTGCAAGTTTGTTAATAATTATGGGAGAATAGCAGAACCTATAATAATATTATTGAAGAAAGATGCATTTTCATGGACTCCTAAAGCAACTAAGGCCTTTGAACATCTTAAAGAGGTAATGTGCCAAGCACCAGTCTTAGTTATGCCAGACTTCACAAAAACCTTTATTGTGGAATGTGATGCCTTAGGAAATGGAATTGATGTTGTTTTAATGCAAGAAGGAAAAACCATTTCTTTTGAAAGTCATACGATCAAAGGAAAGTATTCACATAGCTATTTATGAGAAGGAAATGTTGGCAATACTACATGCACTAAAGAAATGGAGACCTTACCTAATGGGAATACACTTCAAGGTAGAAGTTGATCATGACAGTCTTAAATACTTTTTGGACCAAATAATATCTTCAAAAGAGTAGCAAAAATGGGTCACAAATATGTTGGATTATGACTTTGAAATCATCTACAAAAAAGGGAAGCTAAATGTTGTTATAGATGCACTCTCAAGAAAGGACGAGGACGTGGAAGAATTTCTTTTTGTCATTTCTATTATCCAACCAGATTGGATAACCGAAGCAAGGGAGGAATGGAAGAATGACGAAGAAGTGTTGACACTTATTCAAAAGTTGCAGCAAGATCCTAGTACATATGATACATTTAGTTGGAAAAATTATTCCTTATGGTACAAAAATTGCATATATATGTGTAAGAATTCCCAATTAAAACAAAAGATTCTTTTGGAATTGAACACCTCTCCCTTAGGAGGACACTTATTATTTTTTAAAAATTACCACAGGGTGAAGATTTTGGGATGGCCTTAAATATGATATTCAAATGTTTGTAGCATAATGTTTGGTTTTCTATAAAAATAAAGTTGAGTCAATTAATACCCCATGTCTGCTACATCCTTTATCCATTCCAAGTCAACGTTGGAGGAAGTTTCAATGGATTTTATCACAAATTTACCTAAGTCCCAAGGAAAGAGTGTCATCATGGTGGTAGTTAATATACTTACTAAGAATGCATAATTTTGTGCATTATCTCATCCATTTAAAGCGAGTAAAATTTCTATTGCATTTATGGAAACAATTCAAAATCTACATGGAAACCCAAAGATTATCGTAAGTGACGGAGATCCAATTTTCACTGGAAATTTTTCGACAAAATTATTTTCTTTTTGGGTACTCAACTAGCTCATATCTCATCTTATCTTCCTCAATCTGATGGGAAAACTGAGATAGTAAAAAAATTTTTGGAAGGATATATTTGTTGTTTTGTATCTGATAAAAAAACACAATGGGTCAAGTGGTTACCTCTAGCCGAATGGTGGTATAAAAATTCCTTCCATACTGCAGCAAAAATTACCCCATTTATGGCACTTTATGGATATCATCCACTATCCATCACATCATCTTTAAGAGAAAATTCTAAGGTTCAAGTAGTGGAAGATCACGTCGAGCATCAAAAACAAGTTCTCCAACTCTTAAAGGATAACCTAAATTTGGCACAAAATCGAATGAAACAACAGGCGGATCAACATCAGAGCGAGAAAAGTTTTGATGTAGGAGACTGGGTATGTTTATGGCTACAACCATACAAACAAATTTCCCTCAAGCAAGCTAATAAGGATAATAAATTATCGCCAAAGTACTATGGCCCTTACAAGGTGTTTCATAATATTGGTACTATGGGATAAAATTGGAGCTTCATGCTTCCTCCTGAGTGCACCTAGTTTTCCATGTTTCATGCTTAAAGAAGATTATAGGTGACAAAATTCCAGTTCAAACAATATTTCTAGAACTTTATGAGGAAATAAAAATCATATTGGAACCTGAAGCAGTCACAGAAACATGAACTGGACAACTATGAAATTGATCGATTTCATAGTATCTCATCAAGTGGAAGAAATTACCCACTAAATATTCAACATGGGAGGATGATAATTTTATATATAAGCATCCAAAACTACTCAAGCGTTGAGGACAACACTTTTTTGAAGGAGAGGGGCATGTTAGGTCCTTATATTACTAGTGTAGTCCCTTATTGTTGTTAGTGTAGCCCCCTTATTGTTATTATTGTACCCTTGTAGTCCCCATATTGTTATTATTGTGCCCCATAAAAGCCCATAAATTGTTGTTCCCTTACATTATTATTGTTAGTTCAACTAGGATTATATTATGAACCCATGGACTTCTGTATATAGAAATGAGGTTTTGTCATTTTTATCATCAAAGAATTGTTCATTTATGTAATGTAAAGGATGATTACCCCTAGAAGAGGATGATATCTAAGGCATTGATCTATATTTTATTCTATTTTTTTATCTGGTTTCATAGCAGATACAACCTTGAAGTGAGAAGTGTTTTGGGGATTTCCCAAGATGTGAATCCTAGAAGGTGCTTCGAGACACCTTATAGCAACTAAAAATCATAGAACCATAAAGGTTTGAGACTTCCTAATTGGCTTCTATTGCAACCCTAGAAAATAAGTGGCACAACTTGAGGGATTTTGGTATAGAGAAGAGGGTACACTTCCTTAGGTTGAGCAAGCTAATAGGGAAGGGGAGGATGTAGGTTGGAATTACTGTTGGAATTTGGCGCATTTTATAGAACTCAATTACAACAATGTTTCCATGTAATTAAAGCAATAGGACAACCACTTTGAGAAAACAATCATTGTAAAGGAGACCTTATCTTTCCTTTGGAATTACTCCACATGGTGGATTCATAACCCCATCTCATGGGTGAACCATTACTAAGAGAGATATAACTATAGTGTATATGGGTAGGTGGAATGCCTAAGATCTAAAATTTGATGGTTCTTTCATAAAAGATAATTTCCATGTTTATATGTACTTTATATTTCTATTCATAGCATGTTTTTATACTTTTATTAGTTTAATAAATATGCTAAACGCTATATTTTTGTATGTTTATGTCATTGTGTATGATATTGCATGTTATTTGGCTTGGATAATTGTATCGTATGTAGGGCACATTATTATAATTTGGTATCAAAGAAGGAATTTTATTAATGTGGCTCAACATGGAGCTAAGGAATTTATGTAAATATGACATGCATTGGAAGGGATATTAAAAAATATAGTATGTACAAAGTACAAAAATTAAGATATTGTGAAATTTGGAATTACCCTTATATGTATTGCTAATATTTTAAAGATATATATATATATATATATGTGTGTGTGTGTGTATATATATATATATACATACAGATATATATACACACAAACCTTGAGTAATTTCCGACATTTGTTATTCGAGATAAAACTTAGTTGTAACTTACATGAATAATGGTTTCAAAACCATATTGTGGTATAACTGGAATAACGATATCTCTACATAACGATATCTCTACATAAGTGTTCAAATATGCTAGAGAATATATATACATTATGTAGAGATATCGTTATACCACAATATGGTTTTGAAACCATTATTCATGTAAGCTACAACTAAGTTTTACCTCGAATAACAAATGTAGGAAATTAGTCAAGATTTGTGTTCATGACAAATCTCGTCTTTATGAATTAATATTACCTTAGTAGTGTTGATAATATGTTAATGTCATAGTGCATTGTGGATTAATTTAGTAAGCATGTGAATTAAATGTTTATAGTAATTTATTAAGAATTGAAATAAATTAGAACCCAATCATCCAAGTCCAAACTCTATATTGAAAGAATGAACTCCATAAGCTTGGATACAAAGTAATGATAAAGATGAACATAATTAGATAACTTCAACTTATATTTTTCACTAGCATGTATGTGAATTTTGGGATTCTCTTGACTCTGGGAAGCCCCCCTATTATTATTGTTGTGCCCATAAATTCCCCATATTGTAATTGTTGTGCCCCATATTTTTATTGTTGTTCCCTTACATTATTATTGTTGTGTAGGCTCTAATTATATTGCGACCCCTTAAACTCCTATATATTCCAAGCAGGCCTTGTCATTTGTATCATCCAAGAATTGTTCATTTATGTGACGTAAAGGAGGTTTCCTCCTCGAAGAAGATAATTTTTGAGTTGTTGATCTATATTTTCTTCTTTTTTGTGATTTGGTTGCATAACCTTTGGTATCAGAGCTTTGGATTCTAGGGTTTTGCTGCTTCAAATAGATCATCTTGGAATTTTCACTATAAAAAAATTTCTACGGTGATCAAGAAGCTGAAATTTTGATCACGTGGAGAAAAAATATTGGTGAAATTTGCGAAAAAATTTGAGATCTTGGTTTACTAATTTTCTGAGATATAGTTTGAACAATTTTTAGTCTCAAAAAGGTAACCTAGGGAAAATCATCATAACTTTCTCTACAAGCATCAGATTTGAATTTCGTAAAAAGTTAATGAAATAGAATGGAATTTTTTTCGTATATCATTTTCAGGGCCAAACGTTGAAACAGTGACACATGGAATTCTATATAATTCACTCTATTGAACCAGTTCATAACCAATTCATTGTGGAAGATTGAGCTAAATTTACCTTGAAGAATCTAATATTGGTCTGACTTGTGGAATTGGAAAGAAGATTCAAAGGGATACGATAAGACAAAATCTCAGACCTTGGAGAGAAGAAATTACAAAGGTGCAACCATTTCAATATTAAGATCCTAAAAGCAATAAAAGGGTGAATTTAATTTCTAAATTGCATAAATTTTGTTCAAAAAATTAGTTTGAAGTGATTCCAAGGGAATATTGAAGCATAGATATTAGTATTTGGTTCTAAAATTCATCCCAAAAAAAATAATTCTACACCCATTAATCCCTCAAAAATGTCTACTATGATGCATGAAGAGGAAGAATTTCAACATGATAGATCAAAATTATGAGACCAAGTGCAAGATATTTCGCCATCACAAAGAGAAACCAAAGATGAATTGAAATGGGACATGGATGGTTAAAAATAAGAAAGAAAAGGCGACATAGATGGTTTAAAAGGTGACATGAATGGTTTAAAAGCATCCATGGAAGGTTTGACAAAGTTTCCACAAGAAATTATTTCTAATGGAGAAAAGGTATTCCATGATACTCACGATGAGAAATAAAGGAATGTTAATCATGATTTTAGAGATTCTAAATTTGGATTGAAGACCAACCACATTCCAAAGATTGATATGAGGAAGTTTAGTGGCAAGGATCTGGTAACATGGATACTAAAAATAGAGCAATATGTTTATCTACATGATGTGAAACACATACAAATGGTACATATTTCATCTTTATATTAGAAGCAAATCAGTTTTTATGCTATTGATGGATTTTTTCTCCTAAATCACTTTTCACTTGGTCAATTGCTATGAAGGAAATGATAGCACATTATGGGGATACAAATAGAAGAAACTTCTTTAGCCAATTGATAAATCTCAAACAAAAGGGTTCAATTATAGAGCACATTGAGCACTTCCAAAAATTGAATATCAGGGTGACTAATACTCCAAAGGAGCATAAGATTGATGTATTCATAAGGAATTTGAAGGATAAATCCAACATGAGGTTTTTCTTTTGGAACCTTATTCATTGGAGAAAGCATACAAGGTGGAAAAAAGTGTTGAACGAAAAATTATGGCAACAAGGAAGTTTACCACTCACAACTATAAAGATGTAACTATTGTTGTTCCTATCCTTTCATAACCTACAAGGTTGATAGCACAACAATTGGAGGATAAAAGAGAAAAAAGGCTTTGTTACAATTGTGATAGAAAATGCACTAATTGCCATAATTGTGTTGAGAAGAAACTATTTTACATAGATTGTGAAGAGGAGGAAGAAAAGGAACTATAAACATCAAAAGAAGAGGATATGCACCAGTAACCAACCCCCGAGAAAGAATAAATGAACCCGACCATCTCTTCTAATGCATTGGTAGGAATTACCACTCCTAAAGCTCTCAAGATATAAGGATATATCAAGAAGAAAAAGGTAATAGTGTTGATTGAATCAAGTAGTCCCCATAATTTTATTCATTGTAAGATAGCCAAGGAATTGAATTTCTTTCTATATCCAATACCAGACTGTCAAGTGATGATTGAAAATGGAGGAACTATAAATTTATATAGAAAGTTTCATAATATCAAACTAAACATGGGGGAATATATATTGAATAGTCCAATTCTTTCCATTCCAATGGGTGGTGTTGATGTTGTACTAGGATTCCAATGGTTACAATCTTTGGAGATGATATATTTTAATTTTCAAGAAATCTTCTTGAATTTTTATTGGGAAGGAAAGGAAATCGAATTAAGGAGAACTATAATATTCCTAAATTAGCATGCAGCTATTTGGAATATTAAATTTTGACTTTGCTTCTTAGTTAGAAGAATAACAGGTTAGGGAGACCCATAAATCTCCTTAGCAAGAATAAAATCACTCCTAATATGAATGGGGGTCATATTAGTAGCTTGATTAAGCACCCTTATGTGTAAAAATGGGTTGGAGCATGTAGATTGGGTCAAATTTGACCAAATCAAACAACACTAGTATGGAAGGAGTGGCATTCATTAAGGGACAACGCATTTTTGGAGGGAGATTCCATTCATGGAAGTAGTGGCTTTAATGAGTGGGGCCCAAGGTGAGGAAGCTCACCAAGCATATAATAAAGGGGATGGCAGTCATAGAAGGCATGATTGGATTATTATTTTTTTTATGGTCTCTATGACTGGTTTCTCTCTTCAGCTGTTTCGGGGAGACTGCAATGTTGTTTAGCACAAGGGTGTTCTCGAGCAAGAATCCCACCTTCATCCTTGGGGGCCTTCGAGTGCCCACTTAGGAGAACTATCTGGGATACATTTCCACATTCTGACATTAGACGAAGCTCCATATTTCTTTGACAACGTAGTTTCTTTTGAGGGTTGTGCTGTGTTGTAGGGTGCGGCAGTAGAGAGTTGATTTGAGTCATTTTAGAGCTATTTTTTCAGTGGAGTGTTAGTATGAATATTTCGCCGTAAAAGATTACTTTAGCTACGCATAACAGATAGCCCTAACATCGATTATGGCTGCAAAATATCTTTAAGATTGCTGCACAAATTCAGATCTAAGCACAAAAGATATTAAGCAGATAAAATATAACATAGCTCCATAGATCCAATGGACAAGACAAGAAGAATGTATTTGAAAGAATTTTTTATTATATCAAAGAATGGGGCACCTGAGAGGAAAACAAGGAAGGTGTCTTCCAGTTCTCCTGAGTGGGATGGGTTCTTGGAAGTCCTCAGTGTTTCAGATCTAACATTTCTCTCTCTTATGGATGTAGAAAAGCAAACATAGAACTCAATGGGAGTTCACAAAGCAAAATGGAAAATGGTGACCAAGAGTAGATCCAGAATGATCTAATGTAATGAAGGTGACTAATGAATGGGGAAAACCCCCCTATTTATAACAAAATATTGGGGCAATCTAGAACTCGGTGCATGATTAAAATATTATTAATCGAATTCTAGAAGCACCTTTTAGGAATATTTTATTATATTTATTGGAGGGAAAAGGATTCTTGACTTGGGTCAAATTCCTTTGTTATAAATAATAAATAAATAAATGATTTATTTATCATTTTAGGGGAATGATGGGAATATAATTAAATAAATAATGATTTATTTAATTATTTATGGATGATTTAGTCAAATTTAACTAAGAATATTATTTAAATAATGATTTAAATAACTTTTTCTTAGGAAATAATTAAATAAATAAGGATTTATTTAATTAATTTCTTTGTTTTGGGTTAAATATGATCAAATAAGTTATTTTATATAGTGAAAGCAATTTTACCTAAAGTAAAATTGGTCTTACATGGTGTACTTGGGTTCATCTAATAATAATAGGTTAGATGACCAAAAAAATGGTGTAACAGATTGCCCCCCAACGTACGAGTGTTAGGAGAAAATCGTATGACCGAAGTACATTGTAAGAACTCAATCACTAGATATCAAAAGGGAAGTGAGAGAGAGAAGTGTAATATTTTCTGATGTAAAAAAGGACTAGACCTTGAGGAGATGAGACTTACGGGTGCAACAAGTCTCTAGTGTATGAAGTGGTACCTGTGCTAAAGGCGGCGGGGGAGGCATACCTATGCCCGCCGAGACAAAGTACAAAGAATAAGGCACCCGGAAAACCATAGAACGCAATAATGAAGCATGTGCTGGCCTAAACATGAGCCAGATAAATAACATGATGAATCCCACATACATGTGATTCCTGGAATAATCGTCAAGACTTATACAATAATATGATAGTACATGAGATACAAGTACACCCAAATTCCCCCTACACATGGGGAAGGGCTCGCAAACTCTGACGAATACGTGCAAATCGAAGAGGCGTCGCAAGCGATTGAGGCCGATATCATCAAATGGGAGGAGCTACATCAAGGGCAGAAATGAAGTCATCCAGGCATGTGGGGGGCTTCCTGTAGGGCCACCAACTCATGAGGGTTGAGACATCTCACACATGCCCAGGAATCACCAATAACTACTACTGCGTCATTGGACCATCAAGTGTATAAATCACGATCATGCTGGGAAGATCTCGAACCAATGGTACACTACCCCCTAGACCTGTCTTCTGGAATAAATGAGCTGATGTCGACAGAAGTAGGTCTGCCATAGGTGAGGCAATAAGGGAACCCCAACTAAGGCACGAGGGAAAATAGTAGAGTGACGGTCAAGTAGATACTAATGATGATGATGGAATGAGAGGAACGGAGGAGTGGTTGGACGACTTCCCTTGTTAGAGAATAAAGTGTATGAATGGCTTGGCAACGACTGACACAATATCATGATGGATGATAGACAAGGGTATGAATGGCCATAATGTGTGACATGAGAGAGGGACCAAGCAGGAAAGGATGGAGGACTATGGCGGGCTACAAAAGGACTTGGGATAGACTCCATGAGTGCGATGGTGACTCGACTCGGATGCTCTAAGCAAGGGCGACTCGATGGCGTTGCCTCATAGTACGGGTCCAATGGGGGACCATAAAAGCATGAGTAAAATAGGGTGACTCATGATGAAAATCAACACGAACAAAGACGAGTAAGGAGGCAAAGTGGTGCCCCAAGTACAAGTTTCGTAAGTGATGAAATTCAATTTTGAGAAGAGATGAATAGACCCTTCGTGGACAAAATGGGTCCTCGTGAAGTATCAAAACATAAAAATATGACAAATACCCATTTGAGTGCTCGGTGAGAGCTTTCCAATGGTGTGGACGGTGTGTCAAACGGGGCTACGGTTTGGTCGCAGTGAGCGAAAGAAAAAACAGGGGTTTTCTTCTAATAGGGCATTTTCCCTCCAAAATCATTCATTTGCTTGTGTAGCTGTGGTGACTATGGAGAGGAGAGAAGGCCCTAAGTCTTACGGCGATCGTAGCGGACAAACCAACCATTGGAATTGTGATCCATCATTTGCAGGTAAGAGGCCTAATCCTAAGCTTTGTTTTTGATGGATTCAAATTGCAGATTAGGGATTTAATTCTTGGTAACTGCCCCTACTTCATAATTACGGTCGGGTCGCACTTTTTGGGGAAAAAGTTGTGACCTGGGATGCAGGTTTTGGCCTGAAAAGTGCGACTAGCCCAGGTTTTGCCCAAAAAGTGCGACCTGTTAGATGTGGGGGGTTCAGTGCTGTTATGGGCTGAGATGCTGCTTTAATGAAGTTTGCTGATCTAGAGGCTGATAAAAATGATATTTTTGTGCATATATGGTAGATATACGGATCAAGTGGAGAGAGAGAGACTTAGGTACATTACGAACGGAGATCCAGGCGGATCAGGGTGTCCGTCGTGCACTGGCTAGGTATGGGGTGCTGAAATTTTTGGAGAACCCTTTGATGAGGGCTGGAGAGCCCTTGTTGGCCCATATTATCAGTTACTGGGATCCAGATCAGGAGGCGTTTGTAGTGCAGGGGCACAGGATCGAGCTGACGGTCCAGGATTTGTATTTCTTGACTGGTCTCCCACCATTAGGGATGGTGGGAAATATGCAGCCAGTTTTGCCACGTGGGCGTAACATTATGGAGTTTGTTGAGCGACATTGTCGACCAGGTGTCTGAGTTAAAGGGACGACCTGCAGCGACAGGAGCTACAGGTGCCAGTGGATCAAGGATGGCGTAGAGCAAGGATATGGCTACTCTGGTGGAGGACATTCATCGTAGATGTGAGGGGCTGCTGACTGGTGTATCGGAGCATGGTTAGTAGGATTTAGATGACTGGTACATAGAGTTATGTATTGGGCTACCCTCGGAGTGGCGAGGTATCATGCGACGCATGGCGATGGCCAGTCAGGTTGTAAGTGATCTACGAGCTGCGGGAGCAGAGCCATTGGCTCGGGATCCTCCAGAGAGTGATTAGATGTAGGGCAGGTGCTGCCCCCCAGTGTCTATGCAGGGGCAAGTGGTGCCCCCCATTTTTGTAGTTTTGTTATTGTGACATGCTATGGGCATGTGGTATGTTTCAGAGTAGATGGACTCTAAAAACACATGTTATATAATATATACGATGGATATGCATTTGATTGATGGTGTTAAATGTTATTGTGTTGTGTGTGATAAATGTCAGTCTAGAACATGATTTGCAATTTGATCTACGTAGTGATTTTGATCTCTAGGTATATGGTGAAATGTAATGAATCTAAATTCACGTATCAAAAGTTTCACTCGTAAATATTGTCTAAACAGGAACGGGTTATGCACACGATAGACACCTTTAAGCTGTAAGACAACAAGCAGGGAATCTAAATGAACATGCAGATGGAAGATGCGGTGAGAGAGGGCATCGGCTAAGAGACCACGAACTGCATCATATTCGGCCTGATTATTGGTGGCCGTACCAATGCAGACCCCATTTGCAAGGACCAAGGTATGCAAGGGGGTAAATATGGCCCATGCTGCTGAAGCGAGATGGCAGGAATAATGACTTGCTCCATCGGCATAGCCCAGATAAGGTCCGGATGAAAGGGCCGATGTAATAGTCTCATAAGACAAGAAATGGGAAGGATGAGACAAAGGAGGGCAACGTGAGTAGAGGATAGACCTCCAATGACGGCTATGGGAGGGAGTAGTTCAGGTAGGAAGTCTAGGACTCATGGATCGACGAGAGGGAGAGGAATGAGAATGATGGGATGGAGGGCAGGCACTCAGGCTGCGAAGAACATCGAAGATACGGATGGTATGATCGTGATTAGGAGAGGGAATGGAAGGGTCAAAGAGACTAGAAGATGTTGCAAAGGTACCTAAATCATCAGTATGGGAAGAGATGCGCAGATATGGGTCATCGCGGGGAATGACAGAAGAACAAGTGAAAAGATGGTCAAAATATGAAGAACCCGTGTCTGGAGGAGAATCAAGTAGAATAGGTGGAGTGGGTTCAGAAGGAATGTACTTCGGGGAGCGCGCGGATGATGATAGGTATAGCAGAGAAGCTGCAGGGTCTGAAATTTCAACATCAGGGGGAGGAATGTCAATGGTAGCAGGGGGATCCTCCAGTAGACTGGATGCATATTGAGCAAGGATGGGAGAGGCGGATTGATTTTTTTCAACCTCGTACTCGCGGATGACCTCTAAAGAGGCTCGGTAATGTGTGAGGTGAGGAAAATGGTGGGAATAATGACCATGGACCCCACACAGACCGCAGGGTTTGTTGGTGCGAAGAGTCTTGGGGTTTTTGGCTACGGATGAGGAAGAAACAGAGGTTTTAGGGACCGTAGATTCAGGGAATGTGACTTTAACCATGGGTTGGATACGGGGCAACTCGGGACAAGTATGGGTGGGATGACCGATACCATCACACAAGGCACAAGGCTTGGCGGGTGGGGGAGGGGTAGGGTCAGGAGCGGTGGCCTTGTTAGTGGATGCCCCCTTGCGATTTTTTTGTTTCTTGCCTGTAGTTGTCGCAGCATTAGGAGGGTTCTGCGAAGGGGCTAGGGGCACTGTGGTGGTGGAAGGAGTGAAGGGAATCAGTTGCACTGGTGTCACGGCTATGTATGGTTTGGGGTGGCCTGGTGGGGTCTCAGTTGGAGGAGTAAGATACCATACTGGAATTCCCAAGGTTAAATTAGGGAGGGAAAGGGTGGCCATGACGGGAATCGAATAGACGCCGGGGTGGGGCAAGGAAAGGTATTTGACCAGCGGGGTAATGACCAGAGGGGATGGCTCCCATATGGTGGAGACCTGGGGGAACCGACTCGGGAGGGTAGGGAGGTTCCTGAGTGTGAGGTGGATGGGAAGGTCCAGGCGGGAGAGGTTCAGTCGGCTGAGGCGAAGGGCTAGGAGTAGGGTGCAGTAGATGAGGGTGAGGTTGCTGACTAGCCAAAGTAGGCTGCGGAAGGGCAACCTGAGACAATTTCATCATGCAAACATTCGCCAAGCTCGGATCAAAGACAGGAGGAGGAGGAGGACCTGGGAAATTTCCAAGCAATGAGGAGTCTTTGTAGACGCCAGGGGAAACACTGGTCAAAGAATCAACCGTTTGCTTGTTGGTGACAGTAGAGATGGTGGACTCAGGGGAGGTCTGAGATTTGGGTTCATGGTAGGTCAGTTGGTCAATGGTGACAATCTTTCCATTATGGGGGAAGAACATCTTGCGGTGGACTGCAGATGGGACGGCAGACATGGCATAGGTGTAACTACACCCCAAAAGGATGCTGTAGTCAAGAGGGGCGTCGATAACTTAACGTCGACACAAACTGTCTTGCTGGCAAGGGTGATAGGACAATTACGGAATAGGCCAATGGGCTGGGAGGCATGGCCATCCCATGCACGAAGGGTGATGGTGGAAGGGGCCACTTCAGGGGATCTGAGTTGTTTCCAAATCGAAGCGGACATTACGCAGGTAGATGCCCCCTCATCAATAATACACCGAGCAATATTGGCGTTTCGGATTTTGACTGTGATTTGGAAAGAAACCGAAGGAGGGAGAGGGGGATGGTCTGACTGACGGGCGTCGAAAACAATCAATTGGTCATCAGAAGGATCTACAGCGCCCACAACAGATAGTAGAGCCCTATTTTGAGAAGGACATGACTGGAGGAGTTCCAGTGTTGAAATGGCAGCAGGAGATTGGGCCAGATCATCTACTATGCTATATGAATGGGCGGCCCGACCAGAGGCAGCATTTCGGCGTAATGGTCCCTTAGGAGTCTTGGGATGGACCTCGGTTTTGGGTGGAGGGAGTTGCAAGGGACCATTGGGTGTCGATAGAGGCTCTGTAGGACCTGAAGATGGAGACTCAAAGACAGACGGAATAGGAGGTGTGGAATACTGATGGGACCGAGTTTGAAGGTTGAGGTCGACAATGAGAGGTGGGTCAGAGGCCATCATGAGAATCTGGTAATCAGAGGAACCAGAAGGAGAAGGTTGAGTGGTCATGAATCCTTGTTGTGGGATAGGATCGGTAAACATAGCAGGTTGAGAAGTAACGAGGGTGGGAGGGGTAGTAGGGGAGGAGTGTTGTCCCCGTACGGTGGCCTGAGAATCCCACAGCTGCCGCATTTGTGGTAATAAGGGACAATCGTGAGTGTAGTGACCATAAACACTTCAACATGAACATGGCTTATTGGTGCGAAGTGTCCTGTCCGGCTTGGGCTGAGAGCCCTGTGGCTGGTTGGCAGTGGTAGAGTCGATATTGGAAGGATTGGGTCCACGATTACCAGAAGCAGATTGGTTGCCTTTTCTCTTTATTTGAGAAGGAAGAAAATAAGGTGCCCCCTGTTGTGCAAATACTTGCCCTGGAGGTGGTAGCAGGTGCGGTTTTGGGGGTGGAGAAGGCAAGGGGGTGAAAGTTCCAAATGCTAGAGGAGCTGGCACAGCAGGTTGAGAGTAAGGATAAGGATTAGGATGGGCAGCATTGAGGTAAGCAGGGGTAGGGGCAAAAGGAGGAGGTATTCCAGATCCTGGATACATGCTACCTGGAGGGGTAAAGGTGTTGAAGGTGCTGGCTCCTCCTAGAGGGAGACCATAGCCCGTAGGAGGTTGGGCAGAGGTATGGGAAAGAGCTCCAACGATACCGTCGGCGGAGTGAGATGCCCCCGGGGCATTAGTGCCGCTGAGCTTGGGAAGGTGAGGAAGGACGGTATAAACATAACCAGATTGAGCATAAATAAGGTCATATTTCAAGGCGATTTGGAGGGCGGCTTCTTCAGTTTGAGGGAAATGGGAGGCGACATCTTTGCCAATGGGAGGTAAGAGAGAGCGAAGGAACCAATCCATATAAACCCGATCTTCAAAGGGAGGAGCTCGACATAAGCTTCTTCTACACCACCATTCATGGACATGAGCGAAAGGCAGGTTGAGGAGGATTGGCGGAAGGAGGTTAAAAGCTCGGTACTACTATCATATCGGAGAGGGAGATGGAAATAAGATAAAAAGGCTTGGGAAATGGTCGCAAAAGTGGTATGGGAGGAGGTGGCCTGTTCAACATACCATTTAGAATCTTTGCCTATAAGCGTGCGTTGGAATAATCTAAGACGAATAGAGTCGCCAGTAATGGAATTGGTGGAACACCACATATGGAAGGATCGAATATGGTTGGAGGGATCCTCACTAGAAAGGCCTTCGAACTTGGGAATGTCGGAGGGGAGCTTGGTTGGCATAGCAGGCCAACTAACATCATGGCAAATATGATCATTAATCAGCTGATTGAAGTTTGGGAGACTAAGGCCGGCCATATAAGGGAGTAATGGGACAGTCGAGGTAGGTCCTGAGGTGGTTCCACTAGAAACAGACCCAGCAGTAGTACTGGGGTTACTGCTGGTGGTAGGCCCTGAAGTAGACATGGTGAAAATGACAGGGGGAGAACCAGGAGTAGGGGGAGAACTTGAACAATCAGAGGAAGAGTTAGAGTGCGGACTCGGGGAAATACTTACTCGATGACGATGGGAAGGAGGAATTCGACCAAGCGGAAATTGAGGATGAAGGCCAAGAAGTCTCCGGGAGAGGCGCCTTGGGGGCGCAATGATTACAGGAAGAAGAGAAACCGACAAGGGTAGGGGAGGACAAAATCAAGTGAGGTCAAGGGCAGAGAGGTGCAGTGACAAATGATTTTAAAGTCTTTTCCAGGTGGTGTTAACCAGGCGATTCTTCGCTTAGGGTCAGTGTGTGGCATGCGTTAATTTTAATTGTTTAAATCCAGACATTTTGAGAGTAAAAGAAAAAGTGTGCTGCGTAATGGAAAATAAATCTGCAGTAAATAAGACTGAAAGAACAAAAAATTAACAACTAATGCTGCAGCAATCTAACCCAAAAAGGCAGGTCTCTTAAAACTAGTCTACAAGGGGGAAAAAACTAGTCAAAGCACGCTAAAAAGATGCTAATAGATCTAAGGTCCGGAGGGACTGGGATCTAAAGGGTAAATCTGCTGAAAAGTGGTTCAGAGAACAGCAAAGAGGCAAAGGCAAGGTTGCTGCTAAAAAGGAGGAGATCAGCTAAAGATAGAAGAGACAAGGTGGTGGCCTTAAAAATGAACCCAAACAAAATGATATGAGGTGGTTTTGAGAGGGAGAAGAGCTGATCGAAATGGATCTGAAAAGGAGGTATCAGATCGGAGAAAAAGAGGGCTGAAACTCTGGAAATTCATACTTCTGAAATAGTGAAGACTCGTCCACAAAAAGTGGAGGGTACTAGAGCCCTAAGGGGCAAGATTCCCTCTTAGTTGAGTGAATCAGATCAGAAACAGGTCCAAACGGGCAGAGATAGAGGCTGGAAAACCCTGACAGAAGCTTCAGACAAACCCAGAAAAAGTGCTGAAAAATTTGCAGAAAAAGTGCAGGTCGCAGGTTCTAACCTGTTTTCAGTCCAGGTCGCAGTTTTGGGGCAGAAAAGTGCGTCCTGAGGCTCAGGTCGCACTTTTTGGTCCGATAAGTGCGACCTGCAGATCCGGCTCTCTCAGCGGCAGATTTCAGAAAAATTTGTCGTCTCAGCTGCGGTTGATGTTTGTCACCTGCGCAATAAGGCCAGAAACACATGAAAGTTAAAAATTTGACTGTTTAAGGTTTTTAGAAACAAAAAATGGAAGAGAAACCCTAGGGTCTGAAACAGCTAAATATGCAGGAATAGAAAAAACGACAACGGTCGCAAAAGAAAACCCGTGTGGATTCGCCAATTGTTAGTATGAATCTTTTGTCGTAAAAGATCACTTTAGCTATGCATAACAAATAGCCCTAACATCGATTATGGCTGCAAAATATCTTTAAGATTGCTGCACAAATTCAGATCTAAGCACAAAAGATATTAAGCAGATAAAATATAACATAGCTCCATAGATCTAATGAACAAGACAAGAAGAATGTATTTGAAATAATTTTGTATTATATCAAAGAATGGGGCACCTGAGAGGAAAACAAGAAAGGTGTCTTTCGGTTCTCCTCAGTGGGATGGGTTCTTGGAAGTCCTCAGTGTTTCAGATCTAACATTTCTCTCTCTTATGGATGTAGAAAAGCAAACATAGAACTCAATGGGAGTTCACAAATCAAAATGGAAAATCGTGACCAAGAGTAGATCTAGGGTGATGTAATGCAATGAAGGGGACTAATGAATGGGGGAAACCCCCCTATTTATAACAAAATATTGGGGCAGTCTAGAACTCGATGCATGAATAAAATATTATTAATCGATTTCTAGAAGCACCTTTTAGGAATATTTTATTATATTTATTGGAGGGAAAAGGATTCTTGACTTGGGTCAATTCCTTTATTTATAAATAATAAATAAATAAATGATTTATTTATCATTTTAGGGGAATGATGGGAATATAATTAAATAAATAATGGTTTATTTAATTATTTATGAATGATTTAGTCAAATTTAACTAAGAATATTATTTAAATAATGATTTAAATAACTTGTTCTTAGGAAATAATTAAATAAATAAGGATTTATTTAATTAATTTATTTGTTTTGGGTTAAATATGACCAAATAAGTTATTTTATATGGTGAAAGCAATTTTACTTAGAGTAAAATTGGTCTTACATGGTGTACTTGGGTTCATCTAATAATAATAGGTTAGATGACCAAAAAAATGGTGTAACATGGAGGAAGGGTTCCTTCTATTGGGAGGCCAGAAAATAAGACCTTAAAGTTTTATTGATACATTTGGAACCAAGCCAAGGTGACATTATCCCCTACAACGCAGTTTCAGTCTGGATCCACATTATTTTGGCGAGGAGTTGCAGGGGTGGTTGTAGTGTATGAGTTTGGGAGTGATTTCTTCAGTGGAGGGTACAACCTTTCATCCGGAGGATCTATTGGAGAAGAGCTATATAATTCTACATCAGCTTCAGCAATATCTTCCTATCTATTTTGTTGCAGCAACCCTTCAGCCCTAGGGCTACAACTCATATTTTCATTTTTGTATATTCTCTCGAAACCCTCTTGTGTTGTCTTCAAAGGGTGATATAGAGCCTAGATCTATATGTATACATATTTTGAGGCATATATCATTATTGTTACATCATTGTATGATCTCCAGTTGTATTTATTCACATTATGACTGTGTTGTAGCAGCTCTCCAGCATTTTTTATACTAACAACAACTCACTTTTCAGAGGGTTTATTCATTGGAGGCTTGTTTTATCCTATTATATGATTTGTGCCCCAATGTATTTTGTTTATTTGCTGTTGATTTGCTGAGTAAAATGGCTACATATTGGTCTCACATGTTTGTGCATTGATTTACACTACTACTTTCCATTATTGTGTTCAAATATTGTTGCTTCCCTATTTTGGAATATTACAGTGGTATCATAGCATAATCTTTGCTCAACCTGTGGATCTTAGTCATTATGCTATCAGGAGAGTAAGAAGAAGAAGAGATCAGAAATGATGGAAGGAATGAGCTTTGTCTCATCTCTTTTTAGATCTATGAAGGACCTCACCAATGAGGTCAAGCAAAGGAGAATGGAGAAAAGCAATGAAACCTCAATAGGTTTTCAAGATGAGGAAGGTCCATGCACTTCCTATCAGCATAAGAGAAAATTGGTATTGCATAAAGCTTCAAAGCAATACATTATGTCCACTTTCTTGGAAGAGCAAAGTGAAAGACATGGAGGGAACTTAGATCATGAGATTCTAAGTGAGTATTTTGCAGAATATAAGTCTCAATCAAGATCTTTCAATGAGAATCTAACTCTCCAACATTTTATTCAGATTAAATAAAAAAGGAGACTTTGTAGCAATAGAAGAAGAAAACAAAATAGATTCCTATTGTGTACTTTTGATGGGTCATCTACATGCATAGCAAGGGCTTGGAGGAGAAATTTAGATGCATTCTTTCTAGTACATCCAGTAGAAGAAAGATAAGCTGTTGAGATTGCAGTACTGCACCTTGAGGGTGAAGCAAACATTTGGTGGTTCAACCATTTGAGTCATGCCAGAGTGATCACTTATGTAGATTTTACTCAAAGGTTAATCAATAAGTTTGATAAGAAGAAACCAAAAGAGAATAAACTTCCACCACCACTTGCTGTAGGGATACTTACATCAGGAGAAGGAACACTTTCACCTTTGCAAAGTGGTCTTGATCTGTTGACATTTAGAGTCCCATGCATTACTTAGGAGATGCACAAGGAGGAGGAGACTTATACCACCGCTGGTGCAAAAGTAGAGGAGCAGCCAACATCATCACCATTAGTTGGGGAAGTCATCACACCGGTGGGAGGAACCTGTAATATTCCCTTTCTTGATTTGGTCAAAGTGGACGAAAATGATCCATAGTATTATTCTGGTATTTTCCCATTGTATTAGCCCATGGTATTTGTTGACAGTTTTCAAGGAAAAATAATAAAATAAGTTCCATCAAGCCTATAAAAGGAGATAGAAGCAAGGCATTTAGATTCATTCTGGTATTATCTATCTTATTGTGTTTGGGTTGAGAACTTGGCCTGGCCAGTTCTAACATTGATCCCGGGACGAAAACCGCGTGGTGAATTTGTCTGGTGGATCCATCCAGGGTCCATGATTGTGCTTCAGTATTGGTTTTTTGTTTTAATGAGCAGCCGAGCATGCCACCACAAAGGCTCAGATATTTTTGGTGTGGGCATGTATATTTTTTTCAATTAATAATATAAAGAAAAGGGTTGCATTTGTAGATATGCTTGTGTTCTTGTTTTTGATGAAAAGTAGTTTTAAATCAGAACACTAACATGTTCTAGATCTATCATAATTTTCACTATTTGGAATATTACAGTGGTATCAGAGCTGGTTTTCCCTGCTAGCGTGTGGGTTTATTGCATAAATTTTGAAACTGATTGAGGGTTTGAGGAGAAGCTAATTTTTGGTGATCTGCCATAATCACCCTAGCTAGAAGTTGATCAATTTTGGTGGCTTATTCACATACACCCTATTTGGTATTTATAGAAAGATCAATCAGTTTATTTTTATCTTAACATTTAAGGTTTTGCAGATCCATTCCTTTCTGATCCAGTTTATCTTTATTCTAGAATGTGTTAGATCTGTGGAGCAAAGAGCTATTGCTTAAGTCCAAAATTAAAAGAGCATTAGATCTGGGGTTGAAACTTAACACTCTAGCAGATATCATTGAAACCTGGAAGGCCGATCCATTACTCTCATAATTGTTAACAGGCCACAGGTGGAAGTATTGGAGATATGTGAGAACAATTCTGGGGTTTGACGTGCTTGCTGTTACTGCAAAGGAAAAGGTTCTGCACTGGTAAATTATTAATTTGACCAATTGCATGGTGGTATCATTATCCACCTTAGTGATATCCAATTGAAATTATGTGTTACCCTTGATATCGGTCATCATATGGCTGATATGATATTCATTTCCCCTTTGGTTGGACCGACATATGGTGCATCATATGGTCTTCATACAACATCACAAAGAGCCACATAATCATCTCAGTGGAGATCAATTTATTTAACAAGAAGACGAGTTGTTGATTACTCTAGTGCCAAAATTCTTTAGATAAGAGGCCAAATAATTATTACTGAGGGTTGAATTGCCTCTCTGTCTAGAGGTCAATTTACCCCATCTAAGATCAGTCTCGTGCTCAGAAATTAACAAAAACCGAGAGCATAAATTGGAGGATTTATTCATCAGTATGGTAAAATTTTGGGTTTATAATTAATATCTAAAGGGTGAAGTTGAAGTGCAACATGATCCATTTCTTCTTCAATAGAAGCTGCATTCAATACTGATTTCTAGAAGGTCGAGATTAGAATTTTGTATTCATTAGCCTAGATCTGAGAAAATGTATTAAGGTTTAGGATCTTACTATGTAAATAGGAAGCTAAGCCGCTAAAACAAATAATATAGTACAGGAGCAGGAAACAAATTTGCATATACCGATGGTTGTATAGCATATATGCCATAGTTGAAGATCTAGGGGTTACTATTTGCATAGAAGGGGGAACAACATTGTGATCACTCTGTGGAGAGGAATTGATGAGCAACGCTAAGGAGGCCAATAATGCCAATTGGATAATATTTTCAATGAAGCATCCCAATTTCTCAAACTTGGGAAGCTACATTGATCCATCAGCAATTCAAGGAGATCGATTCTCTTGTTGCAGGGCCGATCTGTGATGAGTAGAGGAAACAAGTTGCAGATTGAAGCCAATCGGCCAAGGATCTGAGACACAAGATCATGGAGCCCCGTGCAATGCTGAAGGGCCATTCATCGCCACAGTTCTGCGTGATCTATCCACTGCAACATAGAGAGTGCCATTACAATAATTCATGCACAATCAAGTGAAGGATATCACAGCTCATTGTGGTGAAGATGAGCAAGAATGGTATGAAGCACCAGAGCTACGGACACAACCTCCACGCATTATAAGAAGGTGCCAATACACCCTGTTGAAGGATGCAAGACTGCAGCCTGTTATCACACCGATTAGAGGAGCGAAACCCTGAAAGATGGCATTTAGCTTCCACCCTACAACACAACTCTACAGTGTAATGAGCTATTGTTATAAGCTGAGGGCCAAATTAATAAAATTGGGGGCTTATCTCTCATCGTATTGAATTCATTCAGCGTTCAGCGTTCATAAGGGCGGATATATCCTTTACGTGTATTGGTTGGAATTTAGGAGATATAAGGATTTAAAAGGGGTTTGATTTATATCCTTTACAACATATGAGTTTCCATTGGTCAATAAGGCATACATCAAGTATCCATATGGTGCATAGTATTAACACTTCTATTCAAAATAGAAAGGTCATCAATTTCCTTATGAAGCCTGAAGATTCAAGCCTAGTTCTCAAAAGGGTGTAAATCATTTTTATTGAAGAAAGCCGAAGAGAGAAGAAAAAGTATTGAGATCCATTGATGCCAAACCAAAATGTCATCATTTTACTCTTGGAAATGCCACAAGAATCAACATAATGATACGTCACTCGATTATATGGGCTACAATACTTATGTTGATCACATATGGCAACAATATACATATCAAAATCTAAATTAGAACAACATACCTTTCTCTCAAAAGGTCCATGTTATCCTTTAGCAGTCAAAAGATATCTAGAAGGAATATGTAACAAGAAAGTTTCTCGTCGAACTTGGATCCAAATTACAGGATACAAAGTTGAAATATGTCATTATACATCTAGGCACATTAAATCTGGCTTTGAGATTGATAGAGAAATCAGAATGGGAAGGGTCAACTTAGGCCTTGAAGCCATCCATGCTTTCTTTGATACAACCTAGGTTCTTGGAGCATTCTTGTGAAAAGGTTAGACTCACAGTCGCCTCTTGTCTCAGTAAAATCATAGCCTTAACAACACCTCTATTTCCCTACAATGATGACATCATGAGGAGCTCTTTTAGGGGAATGTTAGAAGCACTCCAAGGGTTGGAAAACACCACCCTTATTACTTTTTTTCAGAAGCAAACAATTTTGGAATGCATGGCAAAATTCAGATTTGGTACACTTATGCTGGATCTAGAGTGTGATGACTTACTCCTTCAGATGCTCCAATACTTCTGCACTGGAATCACAACATCTCATCCAAACTTCATCAAAACAAACATGCAAAAGATCATGTCTCTGATCTTAGGAGAAGATAGGGCCATTTGTGAACAATTGAGATCCAAATTGTTGGCCATTTGGAGGAAGGAGCTAATTGTATCACCTATTGCTTATGAACTAGCTAAGGGGTTGATCAAACAGGGCATCAAAATAGTTAGAAAAAAGTTAACCAAGGAAGAACTAACAAATATTTGTGGAGACAACAAGAATGAACTAAGGAGGAAAGGCTTATGCTTTGTATGCAAGGGAGTTTGGGCCCTTAACCATTCATGTCAAGGTGATAAAGAGGCAACAAAGATAGAACAAGAGGATATTCCTTTAGATCATGGGGAGTATTTTCTAGCCGAGTCTATTGATCTTCAAGATGGGGAGAAACATCATGACATTATTCAGGTAGGCTTGCAAGATGAAAAGCATTTGGAAGTGCATGAGGAAATTCTACCTAATGACATTGATGAGGTAGACTCCTATACAACTGAGTTCATAGATCGCCAAGGGAATATCCATAAATAATATGAAAAATCAAGTATAGATAAAATTCCACCAATGCATCTATGTTCGACAGTTGAAAGGGATGAACATATTGTCTCCAAAAATGGAGGAGACCAGGGAGACTTGAGTGAGGATCCAGCCATAGTGAACCAACATGATGAGTATGATCATGAGGAGCAACATGACAAACATAATGTGAAAAATGAACCGTTCGTAGAGAGTTGGTCAAAGGCTCAAGTTGAAGATGTGGTCATGGGGCATCTGGTGCATGTCAAATATAGAGACATTCAGTAGGGCACTAGAATTTCCAGTGAAAGAATTCTAGGAAAGGATCATGCATTTCAAGAAAGATCTAATAATGTTGAAGCAAAGAATCGGGACAGTCCGAGACATTATCTTATAGGAGAACCGTAAAATTGAGGAGCTCATAGGAGTATGTGTTGAATCAATGACCAAGCTATCTAGTATTGAGAAATGACTCAAGTTCCTCACAAGGCGGTAAGAGTAGTTTGGAATTCTAGTGCAACCCTTTATAGGAGTACATAGATAAGTCTTGCAACACTACCAACAACCCACCTTTATACA
Organism: Pinus albicaulis; assembly: GCA_034641835.2. Classification (NCBI taxonomy): domain Eukaryota; kingdom Viridiplantae; phylum Streptophyta; class Pinopsida; order Pinales; family Pinaceae; genus Pinus; species Pinus albicaulis. Next base: position 617,466,141 of record CM076580.1, read on the forward strand.
TTGGGAAGAGCAGGGCAGAGTTCTCCAACTGCATCATGTTGGGTAACCAAGTAGAGAAGTATGAATTGAGCATAGAACAACATCAACATAGTATATTTGTAGATATTCATTCTTCCCCAAGTATGGATTGGCAAGAGATTATGAGTTGGTATTCTATTGATAAGTTGATTCTTTGGAGGATACTCACAGCCAAGGGCATATTGCAGCTTGGGCCCTTTGGTGCGGGAAATGATGGAGGGCTAAAATGGTACCATAATCCACAGGTCCCAAGATTTGGGTGGCATTGGGATCTGGGAGAATCCATTGGGGGCAGGATTGGCGAAAGGATTGTTTGGGATCCAGGTAAATCTATTGAGGGGAGGATTGGTCGGAGGATTGTTTAGGATCTAGGTATCGGAGGATCCATTCAGGACCATTCGACATGGAAGGATAGAGTAGCACCTCAAGTTGCATGGTTTCCTGATATCAATGTACAAATGCTTCTGTTATGGATAGAAGTGGATTGCTTGAGGACAAGCAATCTTTGGGCCGGAGGGTTTGTAATATTCCCTTTCTTGATCTGGTCAAAGTGGACAAAAACGATCCATGGTATTATCGTGGTATTTTCCCATGGTATTGGCCCATGGTATTTGTTGATGGTTTTCAAGGAAAAATAATAAAATAAGGTCCATCAAGCCTATAAAAGGAGATAGAAGCGAGGAATTTGGATTCATTCTGGTATTATCTATCTTATTGTGTTTGGGTTGAGAACTTGGCCTAGCCAGTTCTAGCATTGATCTCGGGACAAAAACCCCGTGGTGAATTTGTCTCGTGGATCCATCTAGGGTCCACGATTGTGGTTCAGTTTTTGTTTTATGTTTTAATGAGCAACCGAGCATGCCACTACAAAGGCTTAGATATTTTTGGTGTGGGCATGTATATTTTTTTTCAGTTAATAATACAAATAAAAGGGATGCATTTCTAGATATGTTTTTGTTCTTGTTTTTGATGAAAATTAGTTTTAAATTAGAACACTAACATGTTCTAGATCTATTGAAATTTTCACTGTTTGGAATATTACAGAACCCTTGTAGTAGTACAAGATGTTCCCAAGCTAAACCAAGGTATGCAAATGTTTCCACTTTCTATTATTTCAGCACATCATAAGGAAGGTTGTGGGGAATTTCCATTGCATGACCTAGGGTCAAGACACACTGTTGATTTGGAGCAGCAGACTATCACTACGTAGAGGACCCTTGACAGGTTCAAGGAGGAGATATACATTCATCCTAGTATTTCATTGTTGAGTTGGACACAACTCTTTGGGTTAGAGTGTATATTTTGGGAGGATAGGATGAGTATTGTCCTAGTCAATCCAATGTAGAACTGTATCTTCAACATTGTGCATAATCATGAGGCAACATATGTACCATCATGGAGATCAGCAGCTCTATCATGGAGCAGCAGTGATGAGCTGGGGGCCCAACCATTATCGGAGCATTCTAATGGCCATTCTACATGTGTAGCAGGGGATATGTAGATGGTTGATGAGATACATTTTATCTCCCATTATTATGATGGATATTTCTTGACGAGCACTTCACAGCTCAAGCAGGAGACTTTTCCTGCAGCATACTTGGATCCTCATGGGTTCAACATGGTCATTGATGAGTGGTATTCATATAGATATCTCTAGGAGGTTGCACTTCAACATCCCATGAAGTGTAGAGATAGTGATATGATTTGGGAGGATGGTATTCTCCATTAGAAGAATACCCATTTCGAGCATGACAACAGACACTCACCATTGGTTGGATGCGTGATGTTGATGATCAAGAATATGGTGAGCCACTTTAAGATCTATGACAAAGAGCAACAGGAGACACGGTTGTGCTGGTTACTCTTGAAAGAGTTTTGTCATCATGTGACATATCCTATTCCAAAGGGTATGTTATTGGTCAGGACATGGAATGACACTTGAATTATATGGAAGCAAGGAGTTTGGTTTCATTGGTATGATGTGACATTTTTCATGTCAATCATCATGTTTTCACTCGATGGTCTATATGATGGGGAAGTGAGGAGACAACAAGAGTTATTATTGCTCTAGTTACTCTTGGGAGAATATGGGTTGATTTTCTCCCATACCTTGCATGGTGATTCAAGAGTAGAGGATGTCACAATCATGGTGCAAAGGGGCTACTCCTTAGCTTTGGAAAGTCAGGAGACACTTCCACATGGGGAGGAGTTTTCCACATATGGCAGCATTATGGTAGATGAATTTGGCATTTGGCATTTCAAAGTATGGGGTTATGAGATGATGTGAGCCTTATAACAAAGGCCAACAGCATTATCACCTGAGAGTTTGGATCTATTGATGGGATGTTCCTAGGACCACCTAACACATGATGCACTTGGTGGAAAGGTAAGAGATGTGAGTGAGGCAGTGGTGGATGGAGACATCTACTACTAGGATATGATCTTCTTGACTTGAATCTCCAAGTACAAGAATAAGGCTTCACATGCAACTGATGAGGATTTTTTCTTCAACCACACTTATTCCATGAGAGCATATCATACTATCATGGGGGGATTCACTTGGGGAGGATTTGAAGAGGAGAAACATCAGCATATTAGAATATGCATAGATTATTTGTAGATGGAGGAGAAACATGACTCTTTGGTGGAGTTATCACAACCACTTCGTTTCTCATTGAAAGTAAGAGGAGGCCCATCTATGAGCCACTTCACTAGCATAATCAGAGTACATGGTAAGAATTGTATTTCGATGCATTGTGATTCTCTTACTGTGTATTTGTATCTCCTTACCATACATGTGCAGGCCATTGTTCCAAGAGGGGGAACTCTTTCTTATATACTTCATGGTCTACTTGGGGCCATAAGCAGTAATGATGATGGCCACTCCCTAGGAGATTTGGGGAGTTGATATCTCACTTGGGGTGTACTCAGTTGACATCGTACATCATACACCTTCTCCAAGCATGTGAGAATATTGAGGTAGCAATAAAGTGGTTGGGAAACCACTCATCATGCCACATTCTGATGAAGGAAGGAGTCAAACTATGCTAGTTGCACTTGAGGGATCGTTGTCCTTCTCCGATATTACACATGGCAACTACTATGACTCTGATTATGATCCCATATGTTGATGATGTCCTTATCATTGTTTGGGGCATGATTGGTGAGAAGACACATAAATTGGATATTCCTATTAGAGATGAGATTCTCCACATTTCTTGTGTTTCATACTTCAAGGAGAACATTGGACCATCCATGATTGCTACATTGGAACTCTTGTTTCCTTATGGGATGAGCCATTTGGGTAACTTGAGCACTTGGGAGGTGCCTCTCATGAGCATTCAGGAGGAGTTTTTCCATGAATTACCATTCTGGAGGGTGATTCATTTTGTATGGATGTTAGCTTAGAGATTGGACCTCCACATGTAATTGAAGGTTCCCTAGATTTTTCAGTTTTGTCCTTGTAGTTGCTTAGGGACAAGAAACATTTGGGAAGGGAGGATTGTAATATTCCTAAATTAGCATGCAGCTAATTGGAATATTAAATTTTGATTTTGCTTCTTATTTAGAAGAATAAGAGGGTAGGGAGACCCATAACTCTCCTTAGTAGGAATAAAATCACCCCTAATATGAATGGGGGTCATATTAGTAGCTTGATTAAGCACCCTTGCATGTAAAAAGGGGTTGGAGCATGTAGACTGGGTCAACTTTGACCTAATCAAACAACGCTGGTATGGAAGGAGTGGCATTCATTGAGGGACAACGCAGTTTTGGAGGGAGATTACATGCATTGAAGTAGTGGCTTTAATGAGTAGGGCCTAAAGTGAGGAAGCTCACCAAGCATATAAGGAAGGGGATGGCAGCCATAGAAGGCATGATTGTATTATTATTTTTTTTATGGCCTATATGACTTGTTGCTCTCTTTAGTTGTTTAGAGGATACTGTAGTGTTGTTTAGCACAAGGGTGTTCTCGTGCGGGAATACCACCTTCATCATCGGGGAACTTCGAGTGCCCACTCAAAAGAATTATCTAGGCTACATTTCCACATTCCGGCATTAGGCCAAGTTCCATATTTCTTTTACAACACAGTTTCTATTGAGGATTGTGCTGTGTTGCAGGGTGCAGCAGTGGAGAGCTGATTTGGGTCATTTCAGAGCTAGTTTTGAGTGGAGGAAGGGTTCCTTCCATTGGGAGGCCAGAAAAAGAGACCCTAGAGCTTTATTGCTACATTTGGAACCAGGACAAGGTGATATTATTCCCTACAACATAGTTTTATTCTGGATCTATGTTATTTTAGGGAGGAGTTGCAGGGGTGGTTGCAGTGTATGAGTTGGGGAGTGATTTCTTTAGTCGAGGGTACCGTCTTTCATCTAGAGGATATATTGGAGATGAACTAAATAATTCTACATCAACTTCAGCCATATCTTCCTATCTATTTTGTTGCATCAACCCTTCAGCCCCAGGGTTGCAACTCATATTTTCATTTTTGTGTATTTTCCGGAAACCCTCTTGGGTTGTCTTGGAAGGGTGATATAGAGCATAGATCTGTATGTATAGCATCTTTTGAGGCATATGTCATTATTTTTTCATTATTTTATGATCTCTAGTTGTATTTATGCACATTATTACTGCGTTGTAGCAGCTCTCTGGCATTTTTTATAGTAGAAGCAACTCACTTTTGAGAGGGTTTATTCATTGGAGGCTTGTTTGCTCCTATTATATGATTTGTTCCACAATGTATTATGTTTATTTACTACTGATTTTCTGAATAAAATGGCTCCATATTATTCTCACATTTTTTTGCATTGACTTACACTACTACTTTCCATTATTGCGTTCAAATATTGTTGCTTCCCTATTTGGGAATATTACAGAAATCAAGGAATATAATTAGATCTAATGGCATGGAAAATATCTTGATGAAATAACTATAGGGCATAATCTCACAATTATGCTCAGTATATGTTCAAACATCGAAATCATTTATTTCTCCATATCTCCAAAAATTATTGGAAAATCATTCCAAGTTATTTGAGACTCCCAAAGGCCTCCCACCTACTCATGATAATGATCATGCTATTCAATTGATTCCAGGAAGTATTCCTCTAAACATCAAGCCTTACAGATATCCCTATGCCCAAAAGAGAGAAATTAAACGTATGGTTGCAGAAATGCTAGAGGCTAGTATAATTAAACCTAGTGAGCTCATGATTTATGTGTTCAGATTTTAGGGAGCTCAACAAGCTCACTATTAAAGATAAATTTATCATTCTTGCTATTGATGAATTGAATTACCTAGAGAAATTTACTTCACCAAGCTAGATCTCTGTTTAGGATATCATCAAATTAGAATGAATACTGAATAAATTCTGAAAACAACATTCAGAACTCATGAACTCCATTATTATTTTTCGGTCATTCCTTTTGGCCTTACTAATGCACCATCCACATTTCAATGTTTGATGAATACGATTTTCAAACACTTCCATAGAAAAGTTTTGTTAGTATTTTTTTATGATATAATAATCTACAATAAGTATTGGAAAGATCACATCCAACATGTTCTCAGGGTGCTCAAACTATTGGAGGAGAAACAATTATATGCAAAAACCTTCAAATGTTTCTTTGGAGTATAGAAGGTGGAATATTTCGGTCATATTTTATCTCATAAGGGTTTTAAGGTATACCCTAACAAAATTAAATCCATTAAGGAATGGAAAATCCCCACAACCATAAAGAATATTCAAGGATTTCTTGCGTTTACAGGGTATTATCACAAGTTTTTGAAGAATTATGGGAGAATAGAAGTGCCTATAACAATAGTACTGAAGGAATGTGCATTTTATTAGACTCTAGAAGCAACTAAGGCTTTTGAACATCTTAAATAAGGAAGAACCATTGCTTTTGAAACCCATCCAATAAAGGGAAAGTATTTAAACAAACCTACTTATGAGAAAGAAATGTTGGCAATACTAAATGCACTACAGCAATGGTGAGCTTAAATAATGGGAAGACACTTTAAGATAAAAATATATCACCATAGTCTTAAATGAATTTTGGAACAAAGGTTGTCTTCAGAAGAGAAACAAAAATGGGTCACAAAGTTGTTGGGTTATGACTTTGAAATCATCTACAAAAAATGGAAGCAAAATGTTATTGCAGATTCACTCTCAAGAAAGGATGAGGATATGGAAGCATTTCTCTGTTCCATTTCTATTATCCAATCTAATTGGACAAATTAAGCAAGGAATGAATGGAAGAATGATGAATATGTGTGGAAAATAATTCAAAAGTTGCAGCAAGATCCTAATACATCTGATACATTTATCTCGAAAAATGATTCATTATGGTAGAAATATCGCTTATATCTCTGTATGAATTCCCAACTCAAACAAAATATTCCTTTGGAATTCCACACCTCCTCCTTAGGAGGGTACTCAATATTTTTTAAAAATTACCACATGGTCAAGAAGGATTTTTTTTGGGCTGGCCTTAAAACCAATATTCAAAATTTTGTGGCAAAATGTTTGGTTTTCCAACAAAAAAGTCGAGACAATAAAGACCCTGGGTCTATTACAACATTTAACCATTCCAATTCAGCGTTGGGAGGAAGTCTTAATGGATTTTAATCACATTTTTACCCAAGTGTGAAGGGAAGTGTGTCATCATGGTGGTAGTTGATATACTTATGAAGTATCCACACTTTTATGCAATATCTCATCCTTTTAAATATAGTACAATTGTGATTGAATTTATGAAAACAATTAAAAGCTACATGGAAACCCAAATATTATTGTAAGTGACAAAGATCCCATTTTCAATGGAAATTTTTGGACAGAAATTTTTTTCTTTTCTTGGTATATAGTTAGCTCATAATTCATCTTATCATCCTCAATCTAGCAGGAAAAATAAGGTAGTGAATTTTTTTTTGTAAGGATAACTTCATTTCTTTGAATTGGATAAACAAACACAATGGGTCAAGTGGTTACCTCTAGTTGAATGGTGGTATAATACTTCCTTCCATACTGTAGCAAAAATAATCCTATTTCTCGCACTTTATGGATATCATGCACCATCCATCACATCATATTTAACATAAAATTATAATGTTCAAGGAGTGGAAGATCACAACGAGCGTCAACAACAAGTTCTCCAACTCTTAAAGTATAACCTCACTTTGGTGCATAATCGAATGAAACAACAGGCATATCAACATCAGAGTGAAAGAAGTATTAATGTAGCCAACTAGGTATTTTTTAAAGATAAAACCGTACAAAAAAGGTCCCTCAATGAAGCTAATAAGGATAAGACATTATCACCCAAGTATTATGGTCCTTACAAAGTGCTACAAAAGATTGGTACTATGGCATACAAATTGGAGCTGCCTACATTTTTTTGAATACACCCAATTTTCCATGTTTCATGCTTACAGAAGGTTATTGGTGACAAACTCCCAGTTCAAACAATATTTCTAAAAATTGACGAAGAAGGAAAATTCATATTTGAGCCTGAAGCAATCATGAAAACAAGAACTAAACAACTATGAAATTGATCTATTTCGGAGTATCTCAGCAAGTGGAAAAACTTACCCGCCAAAGATTGCACATGGGACGATGATAATTTTATACAGAAGCATCCATAACTACTCAAACATTGAGGACAACACAATTTTGAAGGAGGGGCATGTTAGGTGCCTACAATACTAGTGTAAGCCTTCCTATTGTTGTGCCATTTAGCCCCCATATTTTTATTGTTGTGCCCCATATTATTATTGTTGTGCCCTTACATTATTATTGTTATTTAGGATTTGATTATATTGTAACCCCTTAGACTCATATATATACAAAGGAGGTCTTGTCATTTTTATCATACAAGAATTTTTCATTTACATGATGTAAAGAAGCTTGCCCCATCAAAGACGGTAATTTTCAAGTAATTGACCTATCTTTTCTTATGTTTTGTGATCTAGTTTCATAACATGGTTTCTCCTAAACTATCAATCGACTCTACAGAATCCTATCTACTGGAAGACACCATGACCAATGAGCCTCACCAAATTTATTCCAAAAATATCCTACCATTGGATTGAGAGAAATCCTCACTTATATTTATTTCATTGGAGTCATCCAACCCCACTCCTTTATGTGGCCGTTCTCGTTTCATACATTTTTAAAACCGAGAACTTCTCAACATGAGCACTAAAACAATGTATCATCAAGGAACACAATAAAAAACAAAATCAACACCACAAACTACAACACAATCTCATCAGCATTGCATAAGATAATATGTAGAACTATTCAACAAAAACCCTCTTTGTAATAAAAAATATCCTCACAAACAACTATTGAATAGAACTAACAAAAATAGTTTGTTACCAATCTCCAATAGAATTATATACAAACATTATTTCACCTCCTCACACTTTGCATAATATGTTGGATGAAACATACTCCAGCTAATTGCTGCAACACCCACAAATTTCTACATAAAATTTTCATCACACAACTCTCAAATCTTGAACACAATCCTCCAATATCTCACTCAGTCAACACATCAAGAGAATAAACCATAATATCTTTGAGATTCCTCTAATATGTAGATGAACTGAGGTTCTTAACTAATAATTAACAAGAGCTACTGAGCTCAAAAAACTTTGTTCATATGATTTATTTCATCCAGATTCATCTCTTTGACTTGATCAAGCCACTAACTCGACTTCATGAATGATATTTTGAATTTTGAGTCAGTATAAGCACATCAGCCTTTTTTTGACCTTTACACGATGAGTACTAAACAAGAAAATTCAAAAAAATAAATAAACACCCGATGTGCGCAAGGAATGCAGAGAAAAACTCACCATACTTTGTTATATGTTGGTGGTATGGTTGTTCTTCAGTGCTTCAAGATCAAAAGTTATAGGATATATGTGTTTTTATGTAAGTTTTTATATTTTAAAAAATTTAAATTTGTATGATTGAATTTTTAATACACATTAACTAAACCGCTTACCTATATAACTGTTAAAATTGTAGTTTGTTGCATTTTGATAGATGGAAGTAAGTCCATAGAGTGATTCAGTATTGAGGCTATTTTTCGGGGTAGTCAAGAATCATATATATTAAAAATATGTCAATGATTTTTGACTATAGTCGATAGTCCAGAATCATATATATTACAATTATGTCAATGATTCTTGACTATAGTCAATAGTCAAGAATCTTATATGTCCAATTATGTCGATTCTATCTATATTTCCATATCTATATTTCCATATACGCACATACATTGTACTCACTTGAAACCCTTGTCGGGTTATTCTTATTGTGTATAAAAAGGAAGGAATATCCATTTTCTCAGCCATTGCATGATTGTACACTCCTGATCTATTATTTATCATTATTTTTTGCATAAACTATCATTAAAATAACATTGTTTCATGCTTCAGTAATTCCTTTTAAGAAATGTCATGGGGTTTGGGCTTATTTGAGTCATATTGGCTTGGGGAGATCTGTTTATGTTGGCTAGAGTGATTTGTTTTAGCTCCAATTCTGGATGTGAGTTGCATGAAGTCTATTCTAAGGGATCCAAGTCCCATTTCTCACAGATATAGAATTATTTTTTGAAGACAGTTGTTTTATTCCCTATATATCTACATTTCCCCACTTTGGAAGGAGTGTATAGCTCATATTCTTGCTGTTGATCATTCATCTGCTAGTGAGATGTTTTCTTACATCTTATGAGATGATTTACATTGCTATTTTCATGATTTTCTGAAGCTCCAACTTTAGAATATCTTAAGATATTCTCATTGTTTTAGATTTTCCCTATTTTGGGATACTATAGTGTTGTCAGAGCTGCCATCTTGGCTCAACCTGTGGATTTCAGATCCAATATAAAAGATAAGAATAAGAGGAGATTAGAATGATTGAGAGAATGAGATTACTCTCATCAATTTTCAGATCTAAGAAGAGCCTCTCCAAGGAGGTCAAAGAGATGAAAGAATAAAGTGCATTGAAACTCCAAAAGGGTTTCAAGGAGGAGAAAGCTGCAGTGAGGCCTCTAGAAAGTTTCAAGATAAATAAGAAGACCCATGCACTTCCTATTCTCATAGAGGGAGTGAAGAGCAAGAAGACCACTTAGAACATGAGATCCTGAGTGGATATTTGGCAGAGTACAAGTGCCAACCTAGAGATTTCAAAGAGACCCTAGATCTTCCTTAGTTTATCCAACTGAGAGAACATGTGGCAATAGGATGGTGAAGGAAAATAGGTTTCTATTGTCCACTTTCGATGGGTAACCCACATGTACAACAAGAGTTTGGGTGATGAAGTTAGAAGAATTTTTCCTACTACATCCAGTAGTGGAAAAAGAGACTGTGGAGATCTCAGTGCTGCACTTGGAGGGTAAGGCAACCACTTGGTGGTTCAGCCATGTGATTCATGCAATAGTATCTAATTTTTCAGATTTCACTCAAAGGTTGATCAGAAGATTTGACAGTGAGAGATCAGAGAAGAAGGAGTCCTCATCCCCACTTGAGGAGGCTTTTATCAGTGCTGTCACATTCATGAGGGGGCAACCATCCATATCAGTAGTTGGATCAGCCAACACATTGGAGGGAGGAACTCTTGCATCCATACAAGATGTTCCCAAGACTCACCAAGGTATGCATATATTTCCATTTCCTGTCACTGCAGAAAATATTATGCGAAATCTTGGAAATTTGTCTCCACATAGTCAAGGATCAAAACACATTGCTGATGTGGAGCAACAAGCTTGCACAACACTGTGCAACTTTGGTTTGATCAAATAAGGGATAAACATTCATTTCATTGCACCCTTATTGAGTTGCATGTAGCATGAGGGGTTAGGGTGCAAGATTTTGGAAGGCATAATGAGTGTTGTGCCACTTTCTGATGATGTTTTTCCTTCAACACACTTGGATTCTTCTGGATTCAAGAGGATCATTGATGAGAGGTCTTCTCTAAAAGATCTCCAAGGGGTTACATCTCAAATTCCCATGATGTGTAAGGAGGAAGATTTTATTTGGGAGATTGGCAGTCTTCATTGGGAAGATACCAAGGGGGATAATGATTAGAGGCATCCAAATTTGGATGAATAGAGGTGGACGGAGAGCAAGAGGTTGGTGAGCCACTTGCAAATCTATGACATAGGGCAACAAGAAGCAAAGCTGTGTTGGCTACTCTTGAGAGATTTTGGCCATCTTGGTTCATACCCTTTTTCAAGAAGTATGGGGTGGATGGAGGCATGGCATGGCACCCATATGATAGAACTGCAGAAGACTTGTTTGTATGGGGCATCATACAAGACAACCATCATGATCTTACTCTATGGCTTGTATTAGGGATAGATGAGGGAGTAGCAAGAGTTGTTGTTGTTGTGGTTACACTTGGGAGAGTATGGGCAAGATTTTTCCCATACTTATCATGACATTTCCGAAGAGGAGGAAGACACATCCAAGGTGCAAAGAGGCTACCCTTCAGCATTGGAATATTATGAGAGGCTTCCATGTAGGAAGAAGATCTAGCTCTCACCTAGAATCATGGTAGTGGATGGCTTTTGCATATGGAATGTCAAAGGGAGGAGTCATGGAGTGAAAATAGCCTTATCACTAAGGCATACAACGCTATCACTCGGGAGTATGCTTCTATTGATGGAGTGTTCCAAGGAGAGTATGCATCCTCTCATTCTACAGAATTTTATGAGGAGATTCTCATGGAAGGGCTCATTCATGAACCTCACTTTCAGCTTACTCACCATACATGGTAATAAATACGTTTATGTACTTGTTGATTACTCCATTGAGTATTTGTATCTTCTCACCATATATGAAAAGTGCATTTCTCCACAAGGGAGCAAGAGTATTTTTGGGTCTCATGGTCACTTTAGGGCCAATATTTGTAATGCTATAAGCCCATCTATACATGATTTTGGTCAAGTGTATTGTTATTTTGATTATGTACAGCTGATATCCATTGTTGCTTACTACCCCATGGTGGAGAAGCAAACATGCACAACTTGTAACTTATTGAAGAACCACTTTCCACATGATATTCTCAAACAGCGGTTGGGGAGACTATGTGGTATTCACTTGGAGAACCATTTGTACCATCGAAAGTTGCACATAACCTTCAAAATTTTTCTGATTTGGATGCCATATGGTGATAGGGTTCCATTCATCTTGTATGGGATGGTTTGGGTTAGTATGGCTCATGAAATTGGAGAAAGGATCCTTGGAGATTCAACCTTCTTCTTGCCACTTGAGACGGCCATGTTGCGGCCAAGATCGGCATGCCCTCTACACTTATCATAAGTGGAGAGGTGGACGGCCGTGGGATAGGCCCTCTTGCCTATCATGTTCATCTATTCATCCCACCTAGACTTCATGAGCCAAGGTGGAGGATTTTGCTGAGTTACATTGTTAGCCACCTATATTTTTCAATTATATCAGCTGGTGGCTAAATATTCTTTGCAGATTTCAAGAAACAAATTCAGGCCTGAATTTGTTGTTGCTTGAAGTCTGTTGGTAAAATCATAAACTGCTGGTTAGATCTTCATACATTTCTGTCTCTCGGCCTCTGATATTCCATAAAAATTCAAATCAAATATTGTTGCATCCTCCTCCTTTTTCCCCTCCCCTGCTTCCATCTTACCTTCATTTCTTCAGTTTCCTTTCATCCATAAAAACCCCACTAAACCATATGTTATTCCTTATCCCCTCATTAATCTCATTTCCTAAGGTTAAAAACCCATTTTTTTAGCCTATCGGAGCCTTTTTCCTTTTTCAAAAATCATTGAAAATCATGTAAAATACGCCTATTTTCTGTGCGCTGGTTTTCAGCCCCTTGGGCTAAGCCCCTGCCTTATCTACCTCCACATGCCCGAGCGCCACGACTGGCCGCTCAAGTCCAGAGGCGCTAAACCGAAGCGTGGTCCCCACTTCGCCCTTTTCCTTTGAAACGTTAAAAAAACCCATCTTTTATAAGGTTTGGGTGTGAAATATGAAACCACGTATTTTATTGCCCCGAGCCTTCCCAGCCGTCGATCTGCTCCCCAGATCCGACGGAGCGGAGTACCTCACACTTGGTGGACCCCCCTTCCCCCGCGCTCATTTCCAAAAACCATGGTATATATCCCGCACCACCTTTCGTCGAATGGCGGTTTTATCCCGTCGGCCAGCGATTCCACACGCTGGCCGACGCGTGTCCTCCACCTCATTTCCAAAACCGCCGTCCTTTCACCTCGCCCGCACGTTATCTATTGTCCCATAACCCCGCGGCGGGATTCACCTCTGCCGTCGGATCTGGCCCCTCCCATCCGACGGTTGCTAATCGCCATTTCTGCCCGGCTTTTAACGGATTTCCCCGCCTGTTGAAATTTCCCCCAGCGCGTTCGAAAGTCGATCTCCGCCGTCGATCTCTGCGGATCGACGGTTCTCATTCGTCCTCCCGATTCCATTGTACAAAATCCCTTTTTCTCCGCTGACTTTTCAAAGCGCCCCCGACCGTTGATCGCAGTACGATCAACGGCTCCGATTGCTCCATTTTTCCGCACGCCCTCCGATGCAGATTGTCCATATAACGCAGGATTTTCTCATTTTTATTGTATTTTGCAGGTTTTAAGGTTCTTTCGTCGTGTTTTAATGAAAATCTGAAGGATGAGGGTGACGACTCCCGTCCTTCCGATTAATCCAGAGAATCGACCGCAGGGTGAAGAACAATGATATCAACAAGGTTTCATGAGCCTTGGTTGCTACGCATCCCTGTAAAGCCTGAAGAATGCCGTCAACATCAACGCAGAGAAGAGTATCGGATTTTGAAGACAGAATGAACCAGAGCAGCAGTTTTGTGGATAGATTGGCGGGGATTACGGCTAAGATGGTTATCAAAAGCCTAATCCCCGGCTTAGAACACAGATTAAAGAAAAACCTAAAAGTGTTCATCAGATACGTTGCCTCCACCGCCATACTTTGAGGCAAATTGATTCCTCAACCACCACAGTGCCACCTATTGCTTCAGAATGCTCAATCAGAGGATGAATTTATTGAACAAGATCAGATATTATGCCTCGGAACAACCAAAGAAGTTATTTCTGCACCAGATTTAATGACAGAATGTTTGCAAAGTAACCCTAATAGTACGCAGAGCCTCAAATGTCAACAAAAGCTCCTTCCGAGCTTACTTCATAAGTATAAGTGCATTAATGCAGTGGAACACCTGTATAAATTCTTCATCGAGCCTCCCAGGCCAGGAAGACATTAATTCTGCATTAATTGTATTTTGAGATCTTTTTATCAGATCTCACCTCCTCATCCTTCTATAAATACTCTAGAAGAAGATGAGTGAGGGGTTGGATTAGTTGGTTGTCAATGTAATTGCTGAAGTGTTGTAGCTGTTTCTGAGTGGAAAACTCTTGACTGTAAATAGTGGTTTCATGGGCTCTTGGAGCTCTGCTTGTAACAGATAGGTTAGGTTGTGAAGAGAGATGGATTAAAACATTGGATCTGAATATTGTAACCGGTTTGAAGCAATCAATACAAGCTGATTTATGGGATCCTGGTCTATGCTGATGGTGATGTTATTCTTACTGTAACTTGTCATTTTATTTCTGTTTTCAATTTGTTTCATTTCCACTGTAAAGAACAGTTTAAACAGTGTTAGGACCTACTGTATACCAGTAATCTTCTCTGGCTGAGAAATCTTTATTTCAATGTTTTCTTCCAATTGTGTTATTTAGAAATAATTTAATTCAGTCTAAGCACAGAGATGCTGGCGTTCCCTCATCTTTTCGTCACTGCTGGATGTTATTTTTAAATGTTACTTTCTATATATGTTGTGTAAGGAATGAATTGAGGAAATCAAAGGTTAGCCCTGAGTCCCTTTCTTGTTTGCTCAACTATTTGACTGTCTCCCTTAGGATGTGTCAAAAGCTGACTAGTTTCAAAGCACTTATCAGATCTTAGGCCATTCTGTGTTACCTTGGTGATTGTCTTGGAAGTAGCTAAGTAAAGGAGAACTAGGAGAGGATCAGGGTGAGTCCCAGCCCACTAGTTTCTGCTCCAATGGTTGCCTTCAAGTTTCCCTTCGTTTTTAATCTGTGTTCTATTAGAAGTGTATCAAAGGCTGGATAGCTTCAAAGTACTTACCAGATCCTAGTTTGCTTCTATGTTTTTCTTAAGTGCCTGGTCAAAGGCTGGCTAGTTTCAAAGTACTTACCAGATCCTGGGTTGCTCTTTGTTCTGCATCTGTTTTTTCCCTTTCTTATTGTATCACCCCATTCCATAAATCAAACTTTAAAGAGATCCTTAGGCATAGATTACTTGCCCCATAGATTACTCTTGAACCTGAATGTTTCAATTAAATTCTCTTATGACTCCATAGCCCAATGGATTGAAAACTTGCCATCATCTTTCTTTATAATCAAAGCTTACTCTGTTTGCTTGCAACTTCTCACCTTTGAACCTATTTGCATATAGATCTTTCCGCCTCAGACAGCAACTATGTTCAACCATCCGAGAAAACCAAACAAAACCCTTGGCCTTCATAACTAGCCTAATATCATCACACTAAACTTCAAAGACAATATCCATCTTTGTACATATTGGAGAGATCCCTCTCCGGATTCAGGAGGGCTAGATCCTAGAATCCCAAAGTTGGTTGAAATGATGTTAACTCTGTGATCGGACTTTACCAATCTTGCTTGTTACAGAGACCTAACATTTCTGGCGACTCCACTGGGGACCGAACCCAGAATCTCTGGTTCCATGACAATGGTTCTACTTTGCAGCTGAGCCACCAGGAACTAACATTTCTGGCGACTCGGCTGGGGACCCTTACCCAGAATCCTCATATAAACATCTTGAGAGTAAAAAGCAGCCTTTCCAAGCACTACCAAAGAATGGTAATCATGATAAAACTTGTTTGAATCAGTGACAAACTAGGTCAATCCTAGGGTTCTTTTAAGTTTTTATCTAACCTTGGAAAATCAGCTAGCTTAGCCATAAGGATAGACTATCTTTGTTTCATAACCGTAGCTAAGTTTTGAGGCAAAGTTAGGACATTCTTTTAAACCACAAATAAAAACAATTCAGAAAATACCAAAAACATTTCAGTTTGGTAGTAAAACACTAGTTTTGATATCTTGTTTATATCTTTGATGTGTTTTTCCCTACACTCTTAGACAGAGTCTGGAAAGGACCAGGTAGCCTCCGGATCTCACCTTCTTTTAGAGGTGACATATCTGGTGAATGCCCTCCCAGTCAATCTCTGATTAGAGTTTGTTGTGTTTTGAGATATTCTTGAAAGGGAATGTTTCAGAAACACTGCGGTGGACAGTGTACCCCTTTGAAAACATTTTAGACTTTCCACCTGGCGACTCCACAATCCTGAACAGACCTTAAGACTCCACTGGGAAGAACCCTTATCATTATAAAATCATTCAAACTCAGTTAGAGAACTGCAGGATTCGAATTGAGAAAACAAATTAGTTAACCTTCTAAAGATTGTCATATCTGGTTGAACTTTTCTTGTTTAGTTGGGTCTAAACACACAAACATTGTGGCTCCTAAAAAGATTCACACTAGAGCCCATCCTGACCCTGATCCACCTGAGATAGTTGATAATCCAGAAAGAATCCTTAGGAAGACTCCTAAGATACAATTTTCAACTATTTTCAGATCACCCCTACGAGCTAATTCAGTCCCTGAAAATCTTTCAGCTCTTCAGAAATCACAAGCAGACTTCTTGAATCCATTCAGGACTAGGTCATTTGGTGATTTAGATCAGCTAGATTCTGAGCATTCACTTTCATCTCCCAGAACAAGTGAACCCCTTGGGGATAGAGAATCAACACCTCTTGATTTACATTTCCTAAACAATCTAGGTGTCTCTCATCCAAGATCAGCTCCGAAGTCTATTGCTGTTCCATCCATTTCAGTTCATCCTTCATCCCCTGTTCAAATCACTCCACTTCAACCCACACCTCCTCTTGTAAATCCTCCTCCACTACATATCATGGTAGCATGGTATGCTCCCTTAGTCCTTCCTGTACCATTAGTCAATCTTCCACAGGACTATCAGTCCAAAATTCCATTGTATGATGCTAGCAATACTATAACAACATCTCAACATGTGGACAAGATGAATGACTACTTTGACAGAAATGAAATTGATAATGAATCTGTCAAAATCAGACTGTTTGCTCAAATTTTGGGGGGAGAAGTGAGAAAATGGTTTAAAGGTTTAACCCCCCATAGTATTAACGACCTCCAAGCCTTCCATCAAACATTCTTAAACAAATGGGAAGTAAGAAAGAATCCTCTCCAAGTCCTTGCCGACTATAACAATCTCCATAGGAACCCTGGGGAAAGTGTACAAGCTTATTGTACCAGATTTAACAGTGTGTATAATGCACTTTCCCCTGAACTAAAACCTCCTCAGGGCTCAGCTTTAAACAAGTTTCCTGAAGGGTTTGATCCAGACATGACATATTCACTCAGAGAAAGAGTTTTTGCAACCCTTGAAGATATGCAAAGAGGTGCTCTTTCTGTGGAAGTTAACCTCATGGAGAAGAGAGCAAGGATGAAAGCTGAAAAGAGAGTATCTTTTAGAGAGGAATCCACCCCTTCCACCTCAAGCTCAAAGATGGAAAGAATGATGGAAGAAATGATGAAGAAAATGAGCATTCTAGAGAGAGCGCAAGCAAGTTTAAATCAGAACGCTCCTCAAAACAGAAACCAAAACCAGAATCAGAATGTTAGAAGAAATCAGCCTCCAAACAGACCCAGGGAAGATGATTAGCAGATCATCCCTCCCTTTCATCAAAATTTTTTAAGTGAGGTTGAACAAACAGATCAAATAACAAAGGAAGATGATATAAACTTATTTGGGGTAGATGATGATGACTTTGAGGTTCATTATGATAAAAAACAAGGTCTTTATACACCTTACGATGACAGAAGAGATGATAATGAGAATTACTATCAAAACATGGAAAACGCTGTCATAGAGCCTTTAAGGGAATATGAACTCAGAAGTAGATCTAATCAACAAACCCCCAACAATAAAACCTCTGACAAACCTTCCCAAAACAGCACTGCAACCAAGTCTAAAACAATCAAACAAAAGGAAAAAACAGTGGCTGTTAATTCTGGTAATGGTAAAGAGAAAGACACTCAAAATATTGAAAAACATAGTGCAAACATTAGCAGTACTAGCACATCGGTTAGTACTCCTGGAAAAACAACTGTTTTAACTGTAGATAAACCAAATCAGCAAGCTGTTATTGCTGATAAAGTGGCAGTAAACAAGGCTGAAGCCAACGCTTTAAAGAATCAAAACCTTTTCATCCTGGAACAGGAAATCTCGAAGATCAAAATCTCTGTTCCTTTGACCGAGTTAGCTGCCCAACATGTATATAGGTCCAAAATTTTGAAGGCTTTGAACTTAGAAGACAATGAAGACACACTCAATCTAAATGATGACCAACCAGAGCTTATTTTTGGTCCAAATATTGAAGGAAAGTTCCAAGAGGGTTCTGTCCCTCCCTTTTACGTAAGCTTAAACATTCATGATAAAATTTTGCACAACGCTATGCATGACTCAGGCGCTTCCCATAATTTAATGCCAAAAGCTGTAATGGAAAGCCTGGGTCTTGAAATTACCAGACCTTACAAAGATTTGTACTCCTTTGACTCAAGCAGAGTTAAATGTCTAGGATTGATAAAAGATCTCTGTGTTAACTTAGCCCAGATTCCAGCCAAATGTTTAGTCATGGATGTTGTTGTGGCTGATGTCCCCCCAAAGTATGGAATGCTTTTATCATGATCTTGGGGGGCTAAGTTACAGG
This sequence comes from Pinus albicaulis, assembly GCA_034641835.2. Lineage (NCBI taxonomy): Eukaryota > Viridiplantae > Streptophyta > Pinopsida > Pinales > Pinaceae > Pinus > Pinus albicaulis. The sequence goes on from CM076580.1 coordinate 617,485,027, forward strand.
GAACTATGCAAATGGACATGACCTATGCAACTATCCATGTCTTCAATCAGACTAGAAAACTTTATAGGGAATCCCACATGCAGTACACAGTAACAAGTCAAGATCGGCCTCAAAACTCTCCTCTCTATGCTATAAACACGAGCCTTGATTCTTTTATCATGTTTAATGATGAAACACTCACAGAACAAATCATTTAAACAGAAACAATGGCTGAGATGGAAGAGGAGGAAAACAACGCTGAATTGCCAAAACAGTCTATTGTGTCTGAAGATCCTAGCAAACTAAACACAGATCTTGAACTGCAAGTTATCAATCCTTTGAACTTAAAACTTGATAGTCAGAAAGACAGTCCTCAACCCGATGAAAAACTTGAGGAATCAAATGATACAAAGTCCATTCACCAAACTGAAAATCTGCCTCTCTAGACTATGTATTTTGATGGGTCATGCACCAAAACAAATGCTGGTGCAGGTGTCTGGATTACTAACACTGAAAACAATCATACAGAATGCATCTCATGCAAATTAAACTTTCAGTGTTCCAACAACATAGCAGAATATGAATCCCTTCTCTTAGGCTTGCATTTCTTGAAAAAGCTAGGTGCCAAGAGAATCAATGTATATGGGGATTCTGAATTAATCATTAGGCAAGTTAATGGGGAGTATAATGCAAATCACCCCAGACTTAGGGCCTACAGGAATGATGTCATTGATCTTTTGAAAACATTCGAGGAGTCCACCTTATCTTTTGTCCCAAGAAAAAGAAACATTGCAGCCCACAATTTAGCCTTTGCTGCTAGAACCTGCCCAATGCTGTATGATGACACTTCTCAGATAAAATTCAGACCAGCTATCCCAGATAACAAGAAATATTGGCAGGTATTTTATGGGGATACACAAATAGAAGACTTCATGCAATTCAGAAATGAGTTTGAACCCCATAGTTCAGATTCAGACTATGATACAGACTGCAGTGAAGAAAATTTTCTTGGCGAATAAGAACCATCTCCACAGCTGGTACATATAAACCTTCAGACTATCACATCTACACACCAAGCAGAATTAAGTCCGAAACCAGAAGTAGAAGAAATGGAAACTCTGCATTCTAAAAATGATAGTCTGCCCAAGGGTTTGGCCCCTCTAGAAGAACTGTTTGATTTTGATGATGTGGCCAAAAAACCAAAACTGGAACCTGTGGAAACTGAAGTAGAGGAATGTAATATAGGCAGTGAGGAAAAACCGAGATTGATTAAACTTTCTAAAACTTTACCAGCTCACATTAAACCCAAATACTTAGAGCTGTTTAAAGAATTTTCTGATGTTTTTGCATGGAGTTACGAAGATCTTAAGTCCTATGACACTGAAATAATACAGCACAAAATCCCTCTTAAAGAAAACCAAAAACCATTCAAACAGAAACTGCGCAGAATAAACCCTGTCCAGTTGCCATTGGTTAAGAAGGAAATCATGAAGATGCACGATGCTGGAATTATTGTCCCTATTAGATATTCTGAGTGGGTATCTAATCTGGTGTCTGTTAGGAAGAAGACTGGAGAAATCAGGCTTTGTATAGACTTCAGAAATTTAAACAAAGCTTCATTAAAAGACAACTACCCTTTGCCCAAGATGGATCATATTTTACAAAGGGTGGTGGGATCTAAAAGAATTTCTTTGCTGGATGGCTATTCAGGGTATAATCAAGTCTTAGTCCACCCTGATGATCAATTAAAGACAACTTTTACTACACCATGGGGCACTTTCATGTATGTGAAAATGCCTTTTGGTCTAATGAATGCTGGAGCAACCTTTCAGAGAGCCATGGACATAACATTCTCGGAAGAATTGTGTTTCTTAATCATTATATATCTTGATGATGTAACTGTGTTTTCAAAAATAGATGAAGAACATTTAGAACACTTGAGGAAAGTTTTCGAGAAGTGCAGAAAGTTTGGGATATCTTTGAACCCTAAGAAGACTTTATTTGGTCTCCAAGAAGGTAAAATTCTTGGGCACATCATTTCAGAAGAGGGCATAAAGATTGATCCCGTGAGGATTGAGGCCATATTGCAAATCTCTCATCCTCGAAACATCAAAGAGTTGCAGTCTTTCATTGGAAAGATAAACTTTTTGAGAAGGTTCATCCCCAACTTGGCTGAGCTCCTTAGGAATATCACAAACATGTTGAAAAAGGAGCAATGGGTAAAATGGACCTCAGAAGCAAAGACATCCTTTGAGCTGGTGAAACAAGCGTTAACCAAAACACCGGTTCTCATAAGTCCTGATTTTTCAAAAAAAAATTATATCTTCTCATTCGCATCAGAACATACCATAGCTGCTGTCCTTTTACAGAAAAACCCACAAGGGCAAGAGAAGCCCATTGCATTCTTTAGCAAGGCATTGAGGGATGCCCCTTTGAGGTATAACATTATGGAAAAACAGGCTTTTGCTTTGGTAAAAGCTTTAAAAGACTTCAGGGTATACATCCTTCACTCACACATCATTGCCTTTGTCCCAAATTCAGTTGTTAAAGATATTCTAACCCAGGATCCAGATGGTAAGAGAGGTAAGTGGATTGCTGTTATTCTTGAATATGATTTAGAGATAAAACCCACTAAGCTCATTAAAGGTCAGGGTCTAGCTAAATTAATGGCTGAATCAAATTTTGAACTTCTTGATATTAATATGATTGATGCGTTGGATATCCAAGAAGAATTCTCAACTCCTGTTGTTGAAGATCATTTTATGAATTCTCCTTGGTATACTGATATTGTTTATGTTTTGCTTAATCTGAATACACCTCCTGGTTTATCCAAGACAAAGGCAAGATTCCTGAAGTTAAAAGCTGTAAACTATTGCATTATTGATAAATGTCTTTATTGGAAGAATGCAAGTGGAATATTGCTTAAATTTTTGCCTGAGTTTGATGCAGGAAAGATTAAACAGGAATTCCATGATGGAGAGTGCGGAGGCCATTTATACTGGAAGTCGACAGCCAATAAAATTTTGAGGGCTGGTTTCTATTGGCCCACTCTTTTTCCTGATGTACACAAAATGACAACTACTTGCCATAAATGCCAATTGTTTGAGGGCAAGAGAAAATTATTACCCCTCCCTCTGCATCCAATTATTGTTGAAGCTCCTTTTCAACAGTGGGGACTTGACTTCATAGGAGAAATCCATCCACCATCCTCAGCTCAGCACAGGTGGATTCTTACGGCCACAGACTACTTCACTAAGTGGATAGAAGCCATTCCTTGTAGGCAAGCCAATGATTCAGTTATTATAAAGTTCATAGAAACCAATATCCTTTCCAGATTTGGCTGTCCTACCAAGATCATTACAGACAATGCAGCAGCATTTGGATCAAAGAAAATGGTAGAATTCTATCATAAATACCAGATAACATTGGGGCACTCCACAGCCTATTACCCTCAAGGTAATGGACTTGCAGAGTCTTCCAACAAAAGCTTAGTGAACATAATAAAGAAACTGTTGGAAGACAACAAGAAGTCTTGGCACACAAAGCTGATCCATGCACTTTGGGCCGACAGATTAACATTGAAGAAATCCATTGGTATGTCACCCTTCCAGCTTGTGTATGGTACAGATGCAATTTTTCCTAACAGCCTTGGTGTACCAGTCATGAATTTAGTTCAAGAGTTACAGACTGAAGAAAATGATATAATCAGAAGAATAAATCAGACCATTCATCTTCAGCAAACCAGGGAAGAAGTGTACAACAAAGCATTACAGAAGCAAGACAATATCAAGAAGATATTTGACAGAAGAACAAAGGCCAGCAATTTCAAGATTGGGGACAAAGTTTTAAAGTGGGATTCAAAGAGGGAAGATAAGGGAAAGCATGGTAAATTTGATAATCTATGGCTTGGCCCTTACTCTATTCATTCAGTTGCTGGAAACAATGCATTTTTCTTACAAGAGCTGAATGGAACGGAATTGTTTGGGGGTCCTGTCAATGGCAGGATGCTTAAGCATTACCTTTCTTAAACCATTCTATGTTTTGAAGCCTTTTTACCTTTTTTCCATTGTAAATGTTTCATCCATCATTACATTCAAAGTTATGAAAATCAAAAAATACAAAAACAAAGAAAGAAAGAAAAGAGGGCAGAAATGAAAACAAGAAAGGCACAGCCCCATGCCAAAAAGAGAAATAAATCTGAAAGTGTGCAAGCTTAAATGCCACTGCTGCAAAACACACTTCTAGTTAGTCAAACAGCCTAATCTTGACTAATTAGTTTTAAATTTTCTGCTGATAGGATAGTGAAATTTGATTTGCCAAACTGTTTAATCTTGGCTTATCAGTAGATAGATTAGGATAGAAATGAAGGTTCAAATAAACTCAAAATCTGAACCAAAGTTCCCAAGAGAAAGATGACTCAAAACTGTTCTATTTTTCTGAGTCATAAAAGAGAAGACCTGGTTCTAATTTGCTCAAAACTTGAACCAGACAAAAGGCAAAGAAAGCTCAAAGGAAAAGCAAGAACAGAGCTATGAAAATAAGAAAAGGCCATGATAAGAAACTTTCAGATCTTAAGCCTTCTGTTTTGATTTTAAATTTTCTGCAAATAATAATCTATGTGCAACTTGTTCTTATGCCATAGATCATAGCAAGTCAAACAGCTCAATCTTGACTTGACTATTTTTAAATTTCTGTTGTAGAATTTAGAGAATGAAAGTTTGTTGGACTGTTTAATCCCAACAGACAGTAGACTAGGTAGAGAAATATCTGAGCTCAACTGTTCAATCTGAGTTCAGGGAGAAATAAGGAGTAGAAATAGAATAGGTTTCCTGCTTTCAAAAGAATAAAATGTTGTGAATAGAGTTTTCCAATCCAAGTGCACTCTGATGAAGAAAAAATGTTAGATCAGTAGGATTGGGTAGGTAGAAGTTGTATTGATGAAATTCATTTTTCTTTCATGACTGATATTATTTGTCAAAGAAAAGCAAGAGCAAGCAATGGGTCAGGCACCAGTCAGCATCCCAGAGAAATCAAGTCTGAATTCTTGATGCCTTCAAGAAGGCACCATCCCCAAGTGGAGCCACTGTTAGCCACCTATATTTTTCAATTATATCAGCTGGTGGCTAAATATTCTTTCACAGAATTTTTCAAGAAAAACAAACGGTGTCTAACTGCTGGTGCTTAACTTCAGAATCATAACCGCCGGTTAGATCTTCATACATTTCTATCTCCTACTCCGATATTCCATAAAAAATCCAATCAAATATTACCGCATCCTCCTCCTTTTTCCTCCCTTGCTTCCATCTTACCTTCATTCTCCAATCAGCTTTTCCTTCATAAAAACCCCACTAAACTCATATGTTATTCCTTATCCCCTCATTAATCTCATTTCCTAAGGTTAAAAACCCACTTTTTAGCCTATCTAACCTTTTTCCTTTTTCAAAAATCATTGAAAATCATGTAAATACGCTATTTTCCGTGCGCCGGTTTTTAGCCCTTTGGACTAGTTTTTCCCGCTTTATCTACCCACATGCTCCGAGCGCTACGATCGGCCATGTTATCACTCTCAAAGTTTAAGCTGTGTAAGAGGAAAGTATACCCGAGGTAACCACAAACCAACCTTTTAGATGCAGAATCTAGCCAATCTGCATCCAGAGAGGGCTCTCTCTTTATGATTTATCTTTGTTTTTGAATGATTTTAGGCTGGTTATAGATTCAAAGTTTGTTTTGGGAAAATGGTGGAATCCACAAACTAAGGGCAAGGTTGAGGGCTTTCAGTCCATTGGGCTATGGAGTCTAAGGATGGCTTTACCGGAATTTCTTTTCTAAACACAAGATGGTATTACTAAAAAGTGATAGCTAGACAGAGAGCAATCCTTAAAATTTAAAGTGGATGGATGGTCTTGAAAGGATGAAAGGCAACTAAGAATCCTTCACCATATTCAAGAGAAAGAAGAGAAATGACTACAAGCAAAGAGCAATGCAGGATTCTTTGTTTCAAAACTCTCTTTGAGGGCTTATTTATACAAAAATAATCCTAACAATCTTACTCTATCATAGCCAATAATTCAGGCTGATTTAAAGCATATTTACAAACAAACAAAAGACACATGGTCTCGTAAATAGAATAATGAATAACGACTGATGTGCTGTTCCTTTCTTCATGGACGTGCTAAGGATAAGTGCTCAAAATAGGGCTCTGTGCTGTCCTTTACGTATTCCTTTGACTTGTTGAATACTCTTTCTTCTCACGGATACTCTTTGACCTTTCATCTGATACTCTTTCATCTGCATTTCTGTTTTTTACCATTTACTCAATAGTAAAGATAAACTTTTATCCTGAAAACATTTTTTACAAAATTTCCAGCATTTCCTTCCACCATTGATCATCTGGTATCATTGTTCTTCTGAGCTTCCTTAAAGTTTCATCGGCTTCAGTAAGTTTATAAAAAGTGGGCTCGTTCGGAAATAGATATTTTAATTCATGCTCCAGATGAAATAGATTCCTCACTTTTTCATAAATACTTTTCCCGGTTGGTATTACAGGTTCTGATGAGCTAGTAGAACCTATATTAGTAGAACCTATCGCTGTATTTTTAGCATGAGCTTGGATTCTTTTCCCATAGGTTTCTAAGTCTACTATTTGATCCTCTGTGAGCATGGGACTTGGCAAATCACTGTCCAGCAGAGCTTGAAACTTTTCTCTGAAAACGTTGATGTCGACCAAAATATCAGTACACTTTCTTTCTAGATTTTGCATGAAAGTTCTCTTGGTGAAAATCCTTTTTGCTTCCAAAACTACACCTGTTCTGTCATCAATTCCTAACAATGCTAGCTGTTGTTTTGTTCTGGAATTCAAAAACTGAATGAGCTGCTGGGCCAGCTCTGGCTTGCCTCTTAATTCATGTCTAGTTTTATTTATTTCCTCTTGAGCTATCTTGACTAATTCATTCTGCTCAAAAATAGCTTGGATGGAAGGCCAAATATCTCTTATTTCCCTGTTTTTTAATGGAAACTGGTTCTTCAACAGGTAATGAACAATGGCGGGGACGTTCTTCAATACTGGCGCAGCAGAATTTCTGAGTAATTTGGTGTATTTGCAGTGAAATTTGAAAATTGCAGCGGGAGCTTAGTCTCTTTCGGAAACTAAAAATGACTGAAAAAACGCGGAAAATGGCTTATTTACAAGTCAAAAGGGTTTTTGTCGTTTTCGAGGTGATGACGTCATTTGACGTACGGGGTGATGTAAGGGAGTGGGGTCGGCGGTATGCGGTAGGCGGTAAGCGGTAAGCCCGCACCGCTTTTGGACGAGGGCGGTAAAAAACGCGATGGCAGCGATTCCACAGGACGCTTGCCACGTGGAATGTTGAATAGTCAAAAACCGCCCACTCCCCGCTGGCTAAATAACTCACACGGGATGGGCAGCGGGATTGATCGGGACCGTTGATCAACAGAGGGATGATCTGACGGCTGAAAAGGATGGGAACTTGTGCGGCTTCCAAGGTGGGCCCGTCGGGGTTTAAAAAGGTTTTAACGTGTAATCTAATCACCCCGGGGAGAAGTTAATAGGCGGGAATGGTTATTAATTAGTCCAAATGACTAATTAACCCCGTGAATTTATGAAATGGATCGTGGCGGAGTTTGGCCATGTGGAATGCCACGTGGACAGAACACGGTGGCATAAACTTCCGCGGAGTTTATTAATATGTTTTGATATTAAACACACTTGTCGCATGTCTAAAGGTTTTTTGTATATTTTTTATTATACGATGAATAAATTAATATAATCAATTCATCATAGGGGCAGAATGTATATATAAGGCTATAGTTTTTACCAAAGGGCTTTATAAAGCGGGGTATTTATTTTAAATGTGCGGGACTATATATACTTTGGTAAAACATTATAATAAGAGGGTTTTGGGGATATTTATTAGAAAAGGGAGTTATATACATAGGAAAAGGGATTTCACTAGGGGATTAATATAATAAAGTTAAATGTTAATATGATAAAGGACAAGGAAAATCAAAACACCTTTGTACATCTAAGAAAGTGAAAACTTATGAAGTAAATTGCACATTTTATCTTCAACACTTAAACTTAGAATAACAAGTTGTTTTGAGGATTTTTATGGAATGTTGCATCAGTTTCCTAAGTAAAATAGGATTTTACTTAGGAAAAGTTAAAGATGGAAGATAACAATGATGAATTATTTGAAGTGCTTAGGTCTTTTTTGATCATTAGGCCGAGGGTCTGGTCCCTCCAGAAGTCAAGGAAATGCCTTGAGCCCCTTTGATCTCCAATTACCTTAGTACTTTTTTGGGGGAAATTAGTAAAACTCTTGAGGGGGAAAAATGATGAGGGAGGTTAATGAATTTGACTTTGCTTGCTGTGATTTTCCAGTGTATTTCCTGCTTTAGTACTTGTGATGAAAGTAAATGATTAACCAACATGTAGCAACACCATTCATCAGAAAACACTTTGCAGCACCATCTACCTACCCTATC